>JAFFST010003133.1:6032-21543 GCA_022414735.1 Noturus placidus | reverse complement strand
ACTGTTGCAATCTTTAGAAATGAGAAATTCTGAATATTTCTATAGTCTTCAGAACTCATTCTGCTGCCACCATCATAAGTTAAATAAGCCCATTCCAGAAGCAGCCATACAAGCCCAAGCCAAGACACTACCTCCGCAATGCATGACTGATGAGCTCGCATGTTTTGGATAATGAGCAGATCCTTACTTTCTCCACATTTTGGCCTTTCCATCACTTTGGTAGAATTTAATCTTGGTTTTGAACATCTCTGTATTTCTTTGTGAATTCCAATCTGGCCTTCTGAATCTTACTGATAAAAGATTCCATGGTCCGTTGTAACAAAAGGAGCTGGTATAGCTCTGAAAAAGTGTGAGTATCTGCCACATTGCCACTATACTCGAATTGAAAAAAACCATCGCAGAAATTTGGAAGATTGTGCAGACCAAATCGCAAATGCTACAGAAATGAAAGTTGGCAATTATGTAGTAACTTCTACTCAGCCAAGAGAGATGAGCCCAATCAGCCTAATGCTCATGCTATAGCACAGCATAGTGCACCATTTTACCTTTTAGTTCATACCTTGAGAATCATTTGGAATAGATACAAAAAAATATTTTTCTCCTGATTCCATGGCTCATTTATCTTTGCCAGCTTAGTTTGTTACTTGTTTTTTTTTTACTTATTTGAAAGCAGCTTTACAGAAATATCAACACGGTATACAGATTTTAAAGGTGCGAATTTATCCCAACTGAGCAAGCCACTGAGTGGCGACGGTGGCAAGGAAAAACTCCCTAAGATGTTAAGAGAAAGAAAGCTTTAGAGGAACCAGACTCAGAAGGGAACCCATCCTCATCTGGGTAACTACAGACAGTGTGAAAATGTTCGTTATGGATTTACATGAAGTCTTTTTGGGCTTAGAAGCAGCCGTAGTCCCAGCAATCTGGAATTGGAGTAGATGAGAGCTCCATCCAGAGGTAGGACATCCGAAACAGATCAGGCAGGTCCGGAGAGCAGAAAGGATCAGGATCTCTAGTATCTCCACAAAATCCAGACTGCTGGGACAAAGGCTTCTTCTAAACCAAACAGATTAAATTTAAACCAATAATTGTCTCTTTAAGAATGTCTGTTGTTACCCAGATGAGGATGGGTTCCCTTCTGAGTTTGGTTCCTCTCAAGGTTTCTTCCTCTTAAAACATCTTAGGGAGTTTTTCCTTGCTATTGTCGCCACTCAGTGTCTTGCTCAGTTTGGGATAATTGATCACTTTTACTGTGTGTGTACTGTGTTTTATATTCCTGTAAAGCTGCTTTGAGACAATGTCTATTGTAAAAAGCGCTATACAAATAAAATTGAATTGAATTGAATTGAGTTGCCAAGTTGTGGGCATGGTCATCCTTAGGGGAGGCAGATTTATGTTCAGAAAACTGTTTCTCAGGAACCATAAGTCCAATTGAGCTGTAACCTGGGATTCTTAATGAAGCTGAGACTTACTAAATCAAGGTCAAAAAATCATAATGCGTGTGGGATGCAGGATATTTTATTACTATTTTAATTCACTATTTTGAATTGATAAAATAATACAGGATAAAGTTTTTACTGCATGAATGATTTTTTCTATTTTGAGACTATATTCATATTCCGTGTGCTAAACATGAAATAAATGTAGAAATTCTCAAAACTTTGTTCTGGAGCCTAATTAACATAAAACTAAATCATACACAGCCAGCGGATTTGATTTAAAAATTTTAGCAGTCATATTATAATCTCTTACATCTAAAGTACTTACTGTAAATGAAACAATAACTGAGAGGTTCTTTGTTTAAGAAAAATTTGAAGCAGACCAAAAGCTTTAAATGAGACAGATGACACTGTATATATATATAAATATATATAAATATATATAGATATATAGATATATATAAATATATCGCCCTCATTTTAATGGGTGAGGCAACACAACTATATTTAACTGTATTTATAACCATACTGTAGGTGTTGCACAGATATTCTCGGTCATTTCCATTAATTAGTATTTACAGGCCACTTTGGACATATTCTGAATTTCTACAAAAATTCACAGACTTCCTCTCATGTCTAGTTGTATCAGTAGTAAAAACAGTAATTGTTGGAGACTTTAATTTTTTTTTTTTGATAATCCATAAGAGCATCTGAGAAGATCACCTGTGCTTATTTTAAACTCAGCTGGGGTCAGCAGAACATAATAGGACCCACACTTTATGTTGGACACACTGTTGGATGTAATGCTGACAAGGCTTAAATATAGAAAATATAGTCACACTACCCCAGCCTGAAATGATAGCTGATCAATAACTCATTTAATAAATAAAACAAGTGTCATAATATATGCACTTTACTTCCTACTGCATCAAATGTACAACCATAAAGGCTACTGTACCTAGCTTTATTGAAAATGTGCCAGATTTGGATTTATCAACTTTAGTTGGTTAACCCCACAGAACTCAATAAATTCACTGAATGCTTCAATTCAATATTTTGCTTCACCCTAGATAACGTTGCCCCAGTTAAAATGCAAAATAGCACCTTGGTATAATGATTGCACTTAAATGGGTTTAGATGAGTGGTTTATTGATGCTGATTGATTGGCCCTGCCATTGTTACTAAACATTCTTTATTGTATAAACACAAATGTTGAAATGGCTGACTGCAGCTGTTAATTTGGCCATTGAGAAAGTTGTTGTATCCACCCTTCACACCTCTCACATCCTTTTTACATCTATTGAATAATTGCAGTCCTTATCACTGAGACAAAGGGACAAAGACTGTGCAGTAGGCCAAACTCATGTATAATTCAAAGTACTGTTTAAAATATTTTGCATGGTGTAATTACTGAAGTTGTCTTTAAATACTGATTTAAAGTTTGCTGAAACCCCAAAACTGCTTTACAAGGCACTATTGCAATAATCATACAATAAAGGAACACCATTTCAACTAGTATTTAGAAAACAACATTTATTTTCAAGTGTTTGCTTGAGTGTAATACACATTTAATGTTTAGATAATTTATGTTTAGATAACTCTGGTTCTGTAAGCACAATCTTTTTTTAAAACTATTTAACTACCAGAAAAGGAAGGTTTGTGCTTTGTGTAAATAATTTAATAAACCTAGGTGATCATATTTAAATCAAATCAAGGTGACAAGATGAAATAAAAAAAAGTCTTAACCAAAGTGTTAAGTCTTGGATTGTTTTCCAGTCAGTCATACATCTAAAAACGATTTAGAGCTCTCAGTATATCAATGTTATGGAAGTATATAGACTGCTTTTTTATGTCCATTGAAAAAAGTAAAAGGTTGTCGTCCAGGTATTGTTCTTTCAAGCTTCAAGTATTTGTAGACAATGTGAGGAGTCTTTAACGAACTTGGTTTGAAGACTGAATATCTAAAAACTGGGATAGTGTATTGTTAAATACTCTACAGCGGAGGTCTTCAACAGGGGGTCCGCGACCCCTAGTGGGTCCGCGGAGGTACTGCATGGGGGTTTTGGTACCAGTTTGATAGAACACAATTTCATACAATATATATAATTAGGGGGTCCCCGCTCCATCTCACCATCAGTTTGGGGGTCCTTGGCCTGGAAAACGTTGAAGACCCCTTAAATACAGTATTATTTAAATACAGTCCATCCATCCATCCATCCATCTTCAACCGCTTACTCCTTTTCAGGGTCACGGGGAACCTGGAGCCTATCCCAGGAGGCATCGGGCACAAGGCGGGGTACACCCTGGACAGGGTGCCAGTCCATCGCAGGGCACAATCACATACACACTCACACACACATTCATACACTACGGACACTTTAGACACGCCAATCAGCCTAGTATATATTATAAATATTGTAGAGTCTACATGGATGTCTTTGTGTATTCTGAAAAAAGAAAGAAAATATGAAATAAAAAGGGAATTCAATGTTTAATGCCCATATTATAGAATTATTTTCCAATTTACAGGGAATCCCTTTTCCCCCCCAAATTACAAAGTATATATGTTTAAAGCTGTTGATTAATTAGGCGGGTTGTTAGTAGAGGAAACACTACAGTATACTTAGTAACTTGGAGAAGAGGGGTTCTCGTGACCCTTTTCATCGGTAAATTCGCATTAATTGTACAGGCTTTTGTTTTGCTAAGTGGGCGGGGCGATGACGCACTTCCTTTGGCGCGCTTGTGGTAAAATTCAAAGCTTCGGAATCAACCGTTGGATTAGCGCATCAACGGCAATTCAGAGCACATCGAATTTTATTCGATTGACATGTGCTGAAGTTATCATCTCTGTAACAGTGAGTAAAACTTTATCGTGAGTTTAATATATTTTGTGTGATATGAAGTGTACATGTTTGCATCCGGGACATTATTTGAAACGGTATCTTGTTAATGGAGGTCAGTAGCTAGCTCGCGCGCAGAGCTAGCATGTGTTCAGATGTGAGGGTATTCAGGTGGCTTTTATTTAGCGGGAGACACTATTGTTTCTCTTCTACTGAAGCCAACTTGCTCTATAGTTACACTAGCCACTGAACTCTTTTTGTCTTCTTCTAGAATCGGTACGAATATTTTGTTGTTTTTGTTGACAGAGATGTCGTGGGATTTCGTCGTGCCTGTAATTTTGGATGATCTGCTGAAATCTGGAGCCATCAATCAGTATGTGGTACAGAGCGTGCTGTCGCCTAAACAGCTGCCCTCTCACATCCACAGTACGTACATTTTAAATACTGTATTTAAGGGGTCTTCAACGTTTTCCATTCCAAGGACCCCCAAACTGATGGTGAGATGGAGCGGGGACCCCCTAATTATATATATTGTATGAAATTGTGTTCTATCAAACTGGTACCAAAACTTTCGCGACCCCCATGCAGTACCTCCGGGGACCCACTAGGGGTCGCGGACCCCCTGTTGAAGACCTCCGCACTAAACTGTTTTATTCTCTATATAATAAATAAATACACACACACGAGTTTCGGAGCTGAAGCCTTGCTAACGTCCTCATTTCAGTTGGAACACTTTATTTGAGTTTCTCGGTACTTTTATTTGTTAATTAATTCAAATATATACCCTGAATAAAATGAATACAAAAAACCCTAACTTGAAACAGTTTACAATTGCGCATAAATGTTGAGTCCTTCTAGACTGAATAAAATGATTACGTTTATTTCCTTAATCTAGGTCTCTTCATTCTGTCTAGCTGACAGAATCCATACAAGTATATGCAGGACAAAAACAAAAGATCAGTTGTTCATCATTATTGGTAGATATAGCAATATAGTGGATTCGATTAAAAACATTTTTCTGTTTGCTCTGTGAGGCTTTTGACCACCCCAGAGGTACCACATTTTTTCCTTTGAGTGTTTTCATTATTCATGGCTTTGGCAAGATAAGTTTGGTTCATTAATGCACGACTTTATCAATTATGACACAACACTGCTCCATTAAAAATATATATTTATATATATATAATGTGTGTATGTTAGCATATTAGCGTTTATTAATCTCAGGATGATATTTTTGTTTTATAAATTCTTTATTCTAATTTTTTGAGACACTGGATTTTTCAATTTCCACGGGCTGTAAGTCGTAATTATCCAGCTTAAAACAAACAAAAAAGGCGTGAAATATTTCACTTTATGAAAAAATGAATCTTGAATATATGAAATTCAACTTATGAAATTACGGGGAAAATTTTTTCCCACAATAGTCACCTTTTTTGAGAAGTGCCTGTATAACATGTTGAACTAGATATAATATATTTTAACAGCTGTTTGTGGCCATTTAGTTGATATGCCTTTTTTTTTTTTTTGGTCCATGTGGTGTAGCCCAACTATGTAGGTATGCTGTTTTGGATATAGAGGAATGAGTTAAAGTTTTATTGAACACAGTGGCTCAGCAGAAACAGGGTCTGATCCTAATGTGTGAAGTTTCTGTGCATGGTCTCCTCTTGTCCGTGTGGGTTTCCTCCAGGTTCTCTGGTTCCTTTCTGTCTCCCAAAATTGACTATAAGCCTTTGTCAGACAGATGAATGATATTAATTCTTTAGTGTTTAGAGAGATTTCAAGTGCTATTATTACATCAGTTTTGCAGTTGGCCAATAGGGGCAGTTATCTAGATTACTAGTTCAGAGTATCTGTCTCTACTGTTTCTTGCTTTCTGATTCAGGCTTTAAAGCTGCTTTGCGAAGTCAGGGCCCACTGTGCATCTTGCAACATTTTGACACTGCATACAGCATCCTGCAGTGAGTATAGCACTGCTCCTTGTATTTTAACCAATTACTGTAGTTGAAGATATTTATATTTGAATCTGCCTGGAGTAAATGTGAATGATCTCAATTTCAGGAATTTTCGCATATTGGATGCGACTTTAAAAGAGGACACGCTGGAAATTCTCATACAAAGTAGGTTTTGTTGATGAACGCTTTCAAATTAGTGTTGTGATGAAGTTCTGTCTCTACCTTGATTCATCTTTCCCCCTGTGTTTTCTTAGTCATCCAGGGCCTGTCCATTTCCTTGCCATCCCAACTCCTGTCTGGGTCTTTGTCAGCAGCAGACCGCAAAGAGCAGCTCAATGCTGTCAAGATGAGCATCTTTCTGCTCTGCAAACTCACTGAATATCTGGAGAGTGACTCATACAGGGAGAGTGTTGTCACTGCACCCAGCAAGGTATTGTTCTTACACTGGTGTTAAAAAGTGTCAGTTAATGCCAAGTTTGATTGGGACAGTTCGCATAAGCATATTTCTCGGATTTTGACTCTAGCTTGCCTTTATAACTAATTCCCAAGAAAATTGGTATTGTCATCTTCATTTCCAGGTTATGACAAGAAAAGAGGGTTCAGAACTGAGGAAGGTTTATTCGCAGTCATCACAACTGGATATAATGGTGTTTCTTCGGTTTAATCCTGTGACAATCAGAACTATTTGTTATTAAATTAAAAGTGAAAACCAATGATTGAGCCCAGTGATGAGACAATGGCATCTGTGAGCTGAATGACTGAGAGATGCTCTGTGACTGGTGGGTAATCTTGGCTGAGCAGTGGAGACTGACTGCTTTGCTGTAAGGGCCCACCTACAGTACTGCAAGCGAACAATCAGCATTCTTTGTTTCCCAATGAAATGGGTCTAGCAAATTGATGGGAGCTTGCACATTCTCTCTCTCTCTCTCTCTCTCTCTCTCTCTGTCACATTTTTCTTTATAGTCATACAGCCTTGAGCATGTTCTTTGGTAATCTGAGGGTAATCACTGGCAAATGTTCTGTCCCCTGGATTCCATTATCTGGATTTGTTTATTTCCTTTGGGTAATTGCTGTGTGTTACTTATGTATTGTTTTTTTATTACAGAGAAGTTGCTGGTTGGAGCAGGTTTTAATGTTCACGTTTATGCTATTCAAAATGCTTCTACATCCACAAGGCTAAATTGTACAGTTGTAATTGATACGCATGTGTGTGTTACAGGGACGTAAAAAGGAGAAGGCTTGTGGTAAGGGCTTGCTTCACTGGGAGAGTGAGCGAGAGACGGTGTTGGAGTGTCTGACCCAGTTGCTGCAGCTGGACATCCGCTGTCTGTGGAGCCTTTCTCTGGTTGAGGAAGAATTTGTTAGGTGAGAGACACCTCCTTTTTTCTGTTTCATTTCTGTGCCAGGAGTACACCAGTGTTTTTAATCCTAATACCTGTCTGCATATCTATAGCTTGTGTGTCATAATCTTGGACAGTCTGATGACAAAACGGATGCAACAGAATAAAAAAAAATGTAATCAGTGAAAGGGTGGTGTGATCTGATTCTTCAGGGTCATAATGTTCTGAAGTTTTCCCCTATAAAAGCATGCCCTGAAGTGTTGTCTTCCTCATGTATCACAGCAATTTACTACACATGTGAAAGATAAGTGAATAGTTTGAAAAACTCTGAAGTGTTCTTTTGTTGCTTATGAACATCTCTATGCTAATTGAGTAATTGTGATTGTTTTTGTTCTGTTTATTTCCTCTGTCTCTCACTTTCCCCATGTTCTGTAGCTGTGTGACATGCTGTTGCTATAAGTTGTTGGAGAATCCCACGATCAGTCACATGAAAAGTAAACCCACACGTGATGCTATCATCCATGTGCTGGGACTGATGGTGAAGAAATACAACCACATGCTCGGTTAGTGAACACACACGAGTATATAGAGATGTAGCTGCATAATAAAAAAGCTCTTATAGTGGACATTGTGGATTTGAAATATTCTATAGTTTTTGTGTTTTAGGGTTTGTTTGTATGCCTGAGATTAACCTACTTTTTGTCAAGAATTGTTTCAAAGATTACATGTCTTACGTTTTTTATGGAAATATTGACATTTGTTATATTTATATACAGTTGCAATCAATTAATTGACTCCAATTGTGAATCAGGTTTATCAAAATTTACAAATTTCAATGGACAAGTCAAGCAAAAGCAATTGATATAATTAAACACAACAAATGCTTCAAGTGGTTTCAGCACACAAACCCAAGAATATTACTGAACTGGAGGCCACTGCTCATGAGGAATGGGCTTAAATTCCTCAGGAATGCTGCCAGAAGCTGTGGTCTCATTTGCAGCAGGTCATAACAGAAAAAGGATGCTCTACTAAGTACTAAAGATGCTTGCCATGAAGGGATTGAGAAGTTTTGAAACTTGAGAAATCATAAGAATTTGCATTTTCAGTTTATTGTGGCCCTGATTTGCAATGAGGGGTGGCATAATTTTGATTGAAACTGTAGCTATGAACTGAGTAGTTTTAAGGATTTTGTTTTGAGTATGTGAGCAAGATTATCGATGTACAGTATTATATAAGCTTCTGTATGATTGATGATAAAGCTGATGTGTATGTGTGTTGCAGGAGCATGTGTGAAGGTGATTCAGCTGCTGCAGCACTTTGAGCAGCTCTCTTCAGTGTGTGCACAGGCAGTGGCAGCTTGGAGCTCAGAGTATGGAATCAAAGCAATTGTAGGAGAGATCATGAGGTACAAAATGCTAGCTGTGAGGTTTTCACTTATATAGCCAAGCATAAATCAAATGAAATTCATGTCGAGGAACAATACATGCAAAATAAATTTCAGTACATCAAAAAAACCTTTGCCACCACTTTCCCACTTCCCATTTTTTTTTGGTTGTACAGCACCTTTGGATATGAGAATGGTGCTATATAAATTAAACTGCTGCTGCTGCTTCTTATTTTTATTATTATTATTGTTGTAAATTAAATGTACTATAGGTTCAACAGATCTTAATAATAATATTTTTTTTTTTTAATATATTCTGTGCGAGATTTGATTTGAATAAACAAACTCTCGGACCTGGGGGGAAACGAGAGATTGAAATATAATGAGCGCTATAACAATATCTGATGCGTCATTTAAACCAGAAATGGTGCTCCAAAGTGTATTAAAATACCTGAATTTGGCAACCTCTTTCTTAGGCATTGCAGAGGCATGGGCTGGTGTTGTCTGAAAGCTATTAAAGAGCACTTTTTATTGGTTATAACACGACCATGTAATATTATAACCTTTAATGTAAGCTGGTTGTTGTGATCTAGATCCGGTTGTTCTGCTGTCAGGCACAGCATGCTCTGTACAGTTTATTTGATCCGAGTTGTGCAGACTGGGATCTCTGGTGTTCAAACAGTGCAACTCCATTAGATGTATTATAGATCTGCAACAACTAATCAAAAAATCATTGTCAACGAATCTCATAATTGATTATTTGGTCAAATCACGGGATACATTTTACAGTGCAGTGTACTGTATTTTATTCATTGCTACTTCTTTTATGAAAACATGCACCGAAGAATACCGACCAAAGTTGTGTCCCAAATGTGTTCTAATAAATTTAGAAGGGTACTTATCCTTTCAAATGAAATACTAGCATTTTTTTAAATAAACAGTTGAAAAAGGTTCTTTTTCTTCTTCTTCTCTCTGTCCAATTAATTGTAGAAATTATCTGCTGATTAATCAATTATGCATATAATTGTTCGTTTCAGCCCTAAAGTATAATGAATAGAATCATCATATGCGCTGTACGAGTCGCACATTTTCACAATACACATGCACAGCATCATGATGCATCGGGTCACGTTGTCATTGCTCTTCTAATCATGATTTCCTATTCACTGTAATATCAAAACTAAGTCAGTATCTGGTGGCCTTCAGCTGCTTTAAGTACTATAGAGCATCTCATCCTCATGGACTGCACCAGATTGGTCAGTTCATGCTGTGAGATGTTACTCCACTCTTCCTCCAAGGCATTTTCTCAATCACGTATGGGTGGACGCATGGTGACCCAATCACCATTCCAGCTGCCTCAAATGAACATAATATTGGGCACGTGTTTCAGGTGTTGAACAATGAAATGACTGTGCATTTTGTTTTTTTCAGAGAGATTGGGCAGAAGTCCAGTGATGAGTTGGCTAGAGAGGGATCAGGTGTGAAGGCCTACTCAAGCTTTTTGTCTGAACTCAGTACCCTGATTCCTGAAACCATGATTCCTAATATCAGTGTGCTTCTCACACACCTGGATGGAGAGGTACTCACTCACACTCTCGCATACACTCACACACACACACATACTAGGGCAGTCACTTTTAGCCCCTTAATCAAATTAGTATTTGAACGCAATGAGTTCCTAATTTTGCTGTCAAAGAATGAGCATTCGTGGCAGCACTAAGCTTGAACTGTTGAGTAATTTAAACCATTAAAGAAGTGCTTGCTTTCTTAAGAAAAAACAAACTGTCACACATTCTCATTTTTAAAAAAATATTTTTATAATATTTTTAGGTATTAAATGATGCTTTCTTATTCGTGATGTTACGTAATATTCTCTGATTGGTTTATCGCTGCCAGCGTACGTAGTGTTCGTATTATGTCCCTGTGTCAGCGGGAAATGGTCCGACAGTCAATCAAGCAGAGCGCTTACCAAAGTCGCACAACATTTTTACATATTTTGGAACTCAGTCCACACATAAGGCGCAACGGATTATTAGGCACACGGCTGAATTTTGAGAAAATTTAAGGCTTTTAGGTGCGCCTTATAGTGCGGAAAATACGGTAGTTTATTTATGTGAGAAAATGCCTATCATAGATGAAGATATTAGTAAAGATATTACTTATGGCAATGTGTTGAGACCTACAAACAAAAGTGAGACATGCATGAGAACAAGTGTACAGCACAGGTCTTTGCCTACATTGAGATTGCCCAGTGATGATACCAAGGCGAATGTGAGCTCACTGATTGCGAGTCTGAGTTCTCCTGTGTTCCTATTGGCTGGTAATCTTGACAGGGCAGTGGAGATTTACTGCTTTGTTGTAAGGGCCAGCCTACAGTAACCAAGTCCCTTCACTCACACTCTTCTCTAAAAGAAGGAGTTGAGAGCATGTGTGGAGGGTGCTGACAGTGTGTGTGTGTGTGTGTGTGTGTGTGTGTGTGGATGCAGGTAGATTCTCAGCACTTTGCTTTATTCAGTAGGCTCTGAACTGCATCTTTGGTAATCTGAGGGTTAACTTTGAGGGAGTTTGTCTCAACAGTCCTGGACCGTATTAGGGCTGGTATTCCCCAAACAGTACAGTGTGTGAATATTACTTAAAGATGGTATTCCTTATTTCTCTCTCAGAGTTCCAGTATGCGTGTAGCAGTGTGTGAGGTGTTGGGGGAGGTGTTGGTACGTGTGTTAAGTGGTGATAAATTAGATGATTCCGGTCGAGCAGATCGAGACCGTTTCCTCGACACCCTCCAGGAACACATCCATGACACACATTCACACGTCAGAGCTCGGGTCCTTCAAGGGTACACCCGCATTGTCAACAGCAAGGTAAGTGTGTATGTAATAAAAAAATCACAGTTTGTGTTTTGGAAACAACAGAAGAATAATTCTTCTCTTCCTCAGGCTTTGCCATTATGTAGATACACTGAAGTAATGGAATTGGCTGTTGGTCGTCTTGGTGATAAGTCAGTCCATGTTTGTAAGAGTGCCATCCAACTTGTGGCGGCTTTCATCGCCCATAATCCCTACAGCTGCAAGGTAAACTCTAGAAACCTGCCTTATATCTTGTCTGCTTTAGTCTTTGTTGTATATTTATATAATTGAGACACTGAAGTCGCGATTTTAAAATACGTATGACATCATATGCATGTAATGCGACGCCGCTTGCTGTTTGTCGCCGTTACCTTTTAGTCCCAACATGACCTCCGTCACCATCAGACGGAGGAGAAATCGTCATGTGACTGAGAAAGTCCTCTAAGACATGGCTGCATTTTATATCCAAAAATGTTTATCCAAAATGTGCCACTGTGTGTAAGTGGCAGGGGAAACTGGTGCAAGTGGTTTTAAGTGTTTTAGTTTAATTTAAGTTTATGGTCATTATATGCTGTATTTGTTTGCTTGCAATGTAAATTCCTTAGTTTATTATTAAGGAAGTTATGTATTAGTAACGAGGCCGTGTTGCTTATCACATGTGGTGTAAACAGTGGGAGCGTGAGTAAGATCTGTAATATCTAATTAAAACGCTATGATCAAAAGTAAACAGAAATAAAATATGCCCAAAAGCAGTGAGTAACAGAAAGCACAAGGTGCAGTGAAAGGGAGTCTTTATTATTAATTTTAGACTTTAGTTTAATTCAGTGCTTTTTGTGCATCCATGAAAAGCAATGCATAAATTACATTTGTGTGTGTATATAATATAAAATTATTTTGAATTATTTATTTTAGTTTATATTATTTATAAGTATTTATGCATTTTTTTTTTATGGATGCACTGAATTAAACTACAATACTAAATTAATAATATATATTCTGGTGTGTATCTGTGGGTATTTGGTTCTTTTTAGGGCTGCAACTAAATTTTTTTCATAATTGATTAGTTGGGCAATTATTTTATCGATTAATCGGTTAGGGTGGGGGGGTTGAACTTCCCGTACAAGTTTTTTTCCCCCCATTTTATTTAAAATAAAATCCACAAACTGAGCGTTACAAATATAAACTTAAGACTAAAAATGTACACAACTGTTTGTCCAATAATATAAGACTGAAAAGAACCTAATACACACTGTAGTTTAATTCAGTGCTTTGCTTTTTTCTGCACAACTAAAAAAAATTGATTGGTAGAACCTGTCATTACCCATGGATTGGTTCAAATACTATTGGTACAAATACCAGGTTCAAATACATTTTATTGTTGGTGTGACCTTGAATTTGACTCTCCTGAATTATCTTTTGATTGTTTTATCCGTCATTGCGACATTTGAACTTGTCTACCACTCAGGTTTTTGCAAATTATCATTTCATTTGTATATAATTGTAAAATAAATCAATCGATGAACGATCAGCAGCTCAGCTCGTGATATTTATGAATGCACTCAAATAACCAAATTGATTAATTTAAAACATCTCATTTGAATATATTTTGATCTATTTAACAAAAAAATATAAAATATCATTTAAACATTTTAAAACCTACGGACACCCTGCAATTACACCACTGACCACTAGGGGTCCACGGAAACACTGCACTAGATGGTATAGTGTAAGTGTCATTTACACTAGAAGTATGTCATTTGGGACACAACTTTAGTATTTACTCTCCGAAGCGTGTTTTTGGAACAAAAGTAACGTATTGAGTATATGTGCCACGTGCAGACCAACTAACCGATAATGAGATTTTTGAGATTTCCGTAATTGATTATTATCGATTTTATCGATTAGCTGTTACAGCTTTAGTTCTTTTCTATTTTGGGCAATCAGTTGTGCAAAGTTTTAGTCTGAAGATTATATTTGTAATACTCAGTTTGTGGATTTTATTTTTTAATCGAAAAAATAATCTGCCACCTAATCGATTAATCGTTAGTTTAAAATTATTGTTAGTTGCAGCCCTATCCATAACTAACACTTTAATTACAAAAAAAAGCTGAAAAGTCAAACATTTATAACACCCTTTGTATGCTCATGTTGTTGTCTGGACACTAAGTATTCAGATTAGAGTTGGCCTATTTGCATGCTGCAACAAAAGAATGTAAAATGATAGAATCCACCATGATTAAAACGGTATCAAACGTCCGTTACGTCAAGCACTTCTAGTTGTAGGTCCCACAAATACAGCCACAAATTGTTAATTACAACAATCAGCTTAATTGATAGTCTTGTTTCTCATTTGTTCAGCTGAGCAGTGTGGACTTAAAGAAACCTCTGGAAAAAGAGATGGCCATGCTCAAAGAGATGAGGGAGAATGCACCAGGTATATGCTTCTGTGTTTGCTCATTCTTAATTTATGCTTGTTGATGTATAAATAGCAGTTTAAGACACATTATGATATTGATGTTCTTACTGATAATGCTATGTTGCGGACTAGAAAAAACCGTGAATAAACGTATGTTACCTTTACATTGAGATTGCCCAATGATGATACCAAGGCGAATGTGAGCTTACTGGATGCGAGTCTGAGTTCTCCTGTGTTCCTATTGGCTGGCAATCTTGACAGGGCAGTGGAGATTTGCTGCTCTGTTGTAAAGGCCAGTCTACAGTAAACAAGTCCCTCCAATCGTACTCTTTTCTATAGTAATGCTGGGGAGAGAGTGAAGTGACAGACAATGCGTGTACTTGGGCGTGTGTGTGTGAACTCAGCTCTGCTGTATCCAGTAGTCTATGAACTGCATCTTTGGTAATCTGAGGATGTTGGTTTAACTCTTAAATTTGTTTTGTCATGATTTTGGTCTACTACTTTAGTAATACATGTCAGTTTAATTTCATTCTGTTTGTGTCTCAGTTCCAGTAATCTCAGCGTCTGATCTTTGGGCTGCAATGGAGCCAGAGGTCTCGCACACAGTCAGAGCTCATCTGGAAGCTAGCAGTGACTCGGAGAGGGAGGAAGAGGATGAGAAAGAAGGTGAACATGGCAGCACTGACCGAGAAACTGCTGTCCAAATTGCTCAGTACCTCAGACACAACAAATACAGGTAACAGAAAGGAATCAAAATAGTTGGACAATGTTTTTGCATTTTTTAAGTGATACAGTATCTCACAAAAGTGAGTACACCCCTCACATTTTTGTAAATATTTGATTAACTTTTCATGTGAGAACACTGAAGAAATGACACTTTGCTACAAATGTAGTGAGTGTACAGCTTGTGTAACAGTGTAAATTTGCTGTCCCCTCAAAATAACTCAACACGCAGA
This sequence comes from Noturus placidus, assembly GCA_022414735.1. Taxonomy (NCBI): domain Eukaryota; kingdom Metazoa; phylum Chordata; class Actinopteri; order Siluriformes; family Ictaluridae; genus Noturus; species Noturus placidus. The sequence goes on along the minus strand of JAFFST010003133.1, from coordinate 6,373 downwards.
CATTAATGTCTAAACCGCTGGCAACAAAAGTGAGTACACCCCTAAGTGAAAATGTCCAAATTGGGTCCAATTAGCCCAGGGGTCGGCAACCCGCGGCTCCCGAGCCGCATGCGGCTCTTTCATCCTTCTGATGCGGCTCTGTCACGTCTCGTGACGGCGGAGAATGAGGCAGGACGCAATTGCAGTGCGAACCGTGCTTTATTTACAAACAGTGTAATCCCAAACGTAAATCCAAAAGAGGTAATCCAGAGACAGGCGAGGGTCAGGCGATCAGCAAACAACGTACACAGGGCTAGGCAAAAGTCCACGTGTTTAGAACTGTCAGTCAAGTCCGCTTCGGA
>JAFFST010003113.1:70514-97529 GCA_022414735.1 Noturus placidus | reverse complement strand
ACAAACATGCAAAGGAACAGGAAATGAGGAAGGGGGCAAACACTTTTTCACACCACTGTATATATCAGATCCTTAAACTAATGGCAGACAACTTTTCTTTGGGAACTGGAAATGTTTATATAGTTTTCCTTCATTCATTCATTCATTCATTTATTCACTCACACACACACACACAGTATCTCACAAAAGTGAGTACACCTCTCACATTTTTGGTAATATTTGATGATCTCTTCTCATGTGACAACACTGAAGAAATGACACTGTGCTACAATGTAAAGTAGTGAGTGTACAGCTTGTCTAACAGTGTAAATTTATTGTCCCCTCAAAATAACTCAACACACAGTCATTAATGTCTAAACGACTGGCAACAAAAGTGAGTACACCCCTAATTGAAAATATACAAATTGGGCCCAAAGTGACTCATGTGACTGGTTAGTGTTACAAGGTCTCAGGTGTGAATGGGGAGCAGGTGTGTTAAATTTGGTGTCCTCGCTCTCACACTTCGTCATACTGGTCACTGGAAGTTCAACATGGCACCTCATGGCAAAGAACTCTCTGAGGATCTGAAAAAAAGAATTGTTGCTCTACGTAAAGATGGTCTAGGCTATAAGAAGATTGCCAAGACCCTGACACTGAGCTGCAGCACGGTGGCCAAGACCATACAGCGGTTTAACAGGACAGGTTCTACTCAGAACCTAATCAAATATTTACAAAAACATGAGGCGTGTACTCACTTTTGTGAGATACTGTGTATCTTTGTTAAATAAATATATATATCTTTACACGTCTTTCGTAGTTTCCGGTAGCTACGCTTACATGCACACAGTATCCCAAGTAAAACTCGTCCAAGAATCGAGACAGAACCAAACTCTCGAGTCGTATATAAGAGAAAGAACATCTCCCAAGTGTAAACAAACAACATCGACTCAATAAAGACGCTCACAATCACCTGTATACTGCAAAATCGTTTGCATGACAGGTTCGGATGAATCAGCTGCATGAAAGGTGACCGAATACACACAAGGTGCAAAATTACAAGATAACTTGGAAAAACTGCATGGGTGTTAAAGAAATATACTTGTAAACTGCAAACAGTAATTAGTAACTCGCTATTTGTCCACTAGAGGGTGATCTCACGAGTATGTGATTCAGTTCACCAAAAAAACGAAGATGGTTGAAGATGAATAAATTCATGAATTCAGCTCTGATGTTGAAAATGGAAACATTGATAAAAATAATAATAATAAAAAAAAACCCAGAAGAAAGCAAAGAGCGGTTTCAAAAGAGATAACGCAGGAAGTTTGAGAACCCCCGCTATAGACGAGTGTGGCATGTATAAACGTCTTCGTTTCTCTCACATTTCCACATCCACATCATTAGTTTTAACTTAGTTAAAAAAACCGGACAAAGACAAGTATAGGAGCAAATACGAGAAAGAACTCAACAGCAACGTGACAAATTCATTGCGCATTGCATTTATTCGTGCACACCTCCACATTTTGGTTGGACTTTTCTTTATTTTTAAAAACAGGAAGTTGTTACAACATCTTCAGCATCTCCTACCAACCAAGTCCTCCATCATGATAACTTTTAACGTTTTTGGTGTGAAGGGAAACTAACTAATGCTGTACATCTCCGGCTTTACTGTCCAGTGTCTCAAAGTCCCGGTTTAAAGCTGCGGTCCCAGATCTCCACGTCAGAATTCCACTGGGGTCCAAAGTTGCCAAACGTTATAATTGTAGTAATTATTAGTCAGTGAAATTATTGGTGGGACGTTTTGGATTAAAAGTACTGATAGGAAAAGGGAACGGACCAATCCGGATATGCGTTGATTTACTGAAACGTGACTGAACTACAGTACTACAGATATTTTATTATTTTTTTAATTCACAGTATTAACACTATCTCTTGAGCCGTACAGAACACATGATTTGAACTAGACTAGGTTTTTTATTTTCTAGAGTGAATATGAGGTAACTGATTTAAAACCAGGCACGATGACATCAGCATGTGCATGAGATCGAGTCTTTCTCTCGAATCCTTCTTTAACAAGCAGTGTAATCCACCAGTGCTAACATATTCCTCTCGTCCACAACGTTTACATGCATCCAGATTTTTAAATATTTTTTTTAACACTCCGTTTCCGTAGGCTTGTCCGCTATTGACTAAGCCCGTGTTTGTCCTCCAGGTGCTTGAACATGTTGGTCGTGTTTCCTCCGTGACTGGACACTTTATGGAAGCACATCTTGCAGATCGGACGTCCGTCCACGTTAATGGAACCGTCCGGATTCTTCAGGTACCCGAAATACTCCCAGACGGAGGAGCGGACACTCTTGGACGGAGGGTGAAGGTCGGTGGGTTGGCCTCCCGCGTCTACTCCTAACTTTGAAGCTCTAATCGCGTTCTAGAAAGACAAAAACAGACAGTTTTGAAAAATGCAGCAACACTCTTAGCAGTGCTAGCTAGCTAGTATCCAGCCTAGCTTGCACTCTAGATTAGATTAATTACTCTCAGTACGATAAGATGAAATAACGGCTGGTGTAGATCTGGTGATGAAGACGACAGTTGAATTAAGACGTGTAATTTTCGGCTGTAGCAACCTTCGAATACTGGCAATGAAATATTAAAAAAAAAAATTGGGGAAACCTTTTGGAAGCTCCAGTATGACCATAATAAGCCGAAATAAAGCACACTGCTGGATATAGATTTCTGAAGCTAATAAAACAATCAAACATCTTTATGAAAAATACACGACTTGTTTACAGTTTTAACGAAATTCCAGCACGACTTATATAAACGTTAAACTCTGAGGACTCAGGACTGAAACCCTGACATTACCTTTAAGTCTTCATACACAGAAAAATGGCAGAAATGCAGATGTCTTATCATTTTCCTTCCGTCTTGGCTCGAAACCTTTTTGCCGCAGATTCTGCAGATCGGACATCCGTCCTCTTCTACGACTCCGTCTGCGTTTTTGGAAAGTCCGAAATGTTTCCAGATTGGAGACAAAGGCTGTTTGGATGGTGGATGGAGTTCTGGGAGATTTTCAGCAGACACTGCTTTTGGCCTTCTGTCTGGTATCTAAATAAACAAAAACACCGCCCCCCCAAAAAATAAAAATTACACTAAATTTGAATTATTAAATCTCGATATAATAATTGACGATATTATGATGCTTCATTGTTCTTTAATAAAAAGACTTTTTAAAAAATAACTAAAGCTCATTGCTGAATCCATATTTATTTTAAAGATAAGAATACAACATAAGTTTAAAACCTTAAGGTCATCATAGATGCTTCTGTGATGATCTTTGAGATGCGCGGTCATATTGGCCGTGACCTTTCCCTTATTGGACACTTTGGAAAGGCAGATTTTGCAGATAGGGAAGCCTGCGCAGTCAGCCGGACCCTCCGTGTCCCTCAGATAGCCAAAATATTTCCAGACGCCAGACCTGACTCTGTGTTCAGGTGGATAAAGTTCTGGGAGCTCGGTGGCTCCGCCGATGGTGAACGGGTTCACTTCCCTCTATGACAGAACAATAAAATTAAAAACATCTTGTGCGTTCTAGTTTATAAACGAAAGCGTTAAAAGCATTCAAATTCTTTACTTGCACATCGGTGTAGACGCCGTTGTGGTTCTCTTTAAGGTGCTGCATCATATTCGCAGTCGTTTCTCCTTTAGAGATCAGCTTCCGTAAGCAGAGTTTACAGATCGGCGCTCCGTCTTCCACGAGGTCCCCGTCTGCCGCTTTGCGATATCCGAAATACTCCCACAGTTTGGGGTTGTACTGGCCGCTCGGAGGATATAGGTCAGCCGGCTGGAAAAGATCTTCGAACGTCTCGCTCGTAACTGCGCTCTACGAAGCGAGATCATCGGCTTATTATTGATTTATTTATTAATTAAAATTTTCAGACTAACCAAAGAGAGTCCGCTTTAACGGCACCCAAGTTGTGCATACATACCCGGACCTCGTCGTACACGGTTCGGTGGTAATCCTTCAGATGTTTAAACATGTTTGTAGTGCATCGTCGTTTGGAAGCCACTTTCTGCTGACACAGTTTGCAGATGGGGAAATCGTCACACACGACCGAGCCGTCGGCGTCTTTGAGGTAGCCAAAATACTGCCAGACGGCAGACGTAACGTTCTGGGTTGGTGGATGGAGCTCCGGTGGTTCGATACCCCATGCTGTTCTAAGCGTGGTGATCGCTTCCTGATGTACAGTCAGACATTGAGACGTTACACTAAGGAACCGACCCGATGTTAAGTTGCTAGTTAGCTATATAGGTTCTGTACTGCGTTAATACCTTCTTTAACAACAATCCCTTGGTGTAACTGTAGCTAGCAGCTAGCTATAATTAAATTAAATACTATATTTTTATAAAGCTGTAATTATATTTAGCTAACGATCACTGATATACAAAAGCGAGCCAATACAAGCTGGTACCGTTCATAATTTTTTTAGTAACTGTAAAATGAGTCACTAAAACATGATGCTATGATATCATCATCATCTCGTACTTATGAACATGTTAAACAGATTTGACTTTTTTAAAGAATTTTTTTAAATGAAAGAAAAAATTTGTTTGCTTTCGTATTTTGGCTAAAATTATTTACTGTGTATTTATTTCACGTAGTTGTACCTTACTGATAAACGCATTTCACCTGCACGTCGTTATACACTGACTGGTGTTTCTTCCGAAGGTGCCTCAGCATGTTGGTGGTCGGTGTCCCACCCGTCGGGGGTTTGATCATTTTCCGGAGGCAGATTTTACAGATCGGTGCTCCGTCATCCTTCAGCTCTCCATCGGCACTTTTCTGATATCCAAAGTGATCCCATAACTTGATGTCGTCTTGACCGTTCGGTGGATGGAGATCGAAAGGTCTGTAGATGGACTTTTTAGTGATGGCTGGCTGAAAATGAATAAACACACGAGTGTTTAAAACCTGAAGAAAACATGTATATAGATGCACTAACATGTATATAAAACTGTTGATCGGATGATACTCATTTTAATCATGTCCGAGTCCCCACAAAGCACGTTGGACTTCTGTTCCCATAATCACAATTATACGAATATGTGAGTATGTAAATTTAGTTTATTTCCCCCACTATACTGGTGGTACCACGGTCCCTATAAAGACAATTACAAGGTTTGTGTGTGTGTCTCCTTTTTGTGCCCGATTGTTTGTGTATGTAAATTAGCTCTGCAATTCTTGTCTCCATGGGCATATGACCTTGATCCTTATCATGGCAATTGCATGTCTGTGTGTGGGTGTACATTTGTGTGTCCGATTGCGTGTGATTGTAAAACTAGCTCTGTAGTATTTGTGTATGATTTTGTCCCCTTAATTTCACTGTTACATGAATGTGTGTGTGTGTGTGTGTGTGTGTGTGTAAATTATCACTGTATTTTTGGTCCTTAATATGCAGGTGTATGACTTTAGTCCCTATAAAGCTATTGTTACAGGACGTGTGCATGTGTTTCGAAATTCAATCTGTAGTATAAAATTTGCAAACGGTGAGCTGAACTTTACCTTGACGTCCTTGTACACATCCAGGTGGTAGGCCCTCAGGTGCATGAGCATGTTTGTTGTGCTGCCTCCTTTAGCAGTTACTTTCAGCTGACACAGTTTGCACAGAGGGTAGCCGTCACACACCAGAGAACCGTCTGCGTTTTTTGGGTATCCAAAATATTTCCAGACTGGGGACAGGGCGTCCGTTGTCGGGAGATGAAGCTCCACGGGTTCCAGCTCGTTCTCAGTCCTCACAGGATCAAACGTTGCCTGAAACGAGTTAAGTTCAGATGGATTTGTACATTTTTCCATAAAGATCCATTTCGTTCCGTTTAATTAAATCTCAACCAAAAACAAGGTCCAGAGGAAGTACTTGCTAAACGGTAGGAGAATCCTGCTGACCAGCAAAGATAAACGTTCTTAAATACAGACTATTAAAATGAGCCCAAGTACAAGTTGCCCATTTAGTAGCCCCGAAACTCCAGACATTACGTTAGTTAGTCATCCCTTATACAAGTGAACGGGGAGGTTATAAACATTTCACTGCAAGAAAGTCTTGGAAAAGATGAACTCGGTAATGTTAATGGGACAAACACGAAATTTCATACCTTGATCTCATTGTATGTGGTCCGATGATAATCTCTGAGATGCGTGAACATGTTGGTGGTGTTCCCTCCTTTAGCAGACACTTTCTTTTGACAGAGTTTGCAGATGGGAAAGCCGTCGCTCAGAACCAACCCCGCAGCGTCTCTCGGGTAACCGAAATACTTCCACACGGCCGACTTCACCTTCCGCGTTGGAGGATGAAGGTCCGATGTGCCCGTGTCCAGCTCCAAGACGAACGAGCTCAGGACTTCCTGTTAGAGGGAAAGACCTGGTTTAAGATCCAAAATGTCCCTGAGAAACCTCACACTTCAAAACATGATAATTCAATTATAAAGCAGTAATAACAACAACAACAACAACAACAGTTGAGGGCGTGAATGCAGCACGTTTAATTTGTTTTGGTGAAACTAACAGATAGCAAATAAAGAAAGTACATTTGAAAGAACATTTCATTTAAAGCTTGTAAATGGATAACGCTCAAGTCCGGCCCACTGAAAAGCAGCTTCACTTGGGTATACTGAAATACGTCAACGCTGCAGAAGAAGAGACTAAATTTTGGTTCCATGTTTTCTTTAAGACAGCAATAGAAATGCAACCAAGGACCAACGATAAGTCGAGCTTTCTCGCAAATCTATACCTCGGGTTCAGTGTACACAGTGTTGTGATTTTCCTTAAGGTGCTGCTTCATGTTTCTTGTAGTCTCCCCTCTGGACACTAACTTCCGAAGGCAGAGTTTACAGAATGGCGCTCCGTCCTCTTCCACGACTCCGTCTGCATTTTTGCGGTATCCGAAATGCTCCCAGAGCGTCGGGTCGCACGGGCTGTTGGGTGGGTGGAGGTCGGTGGCCGATAGAACATCCTCAAACACCTCATTGGTCACTGCGGACTGAGTGAGTGAGTGAGTGAGAGAGTGAGAGAGAAAGAGAGAGAGAGGACTTAAGCGGGGATCTAAGTTCTAATTACACTTTGATAGAATTTGCCCAGCTTTCAATATAAAGTGAGCATGGCTAATCTACGGTAAACACTGGCATGTTGCGAACCAACACTCGTACCCGGATTTCGCTGTAGACGCTCCGATGACCATCTTTGAGGTGTTTGAACATGTTGGTGGTGTTTCCTCCTTTAGAAGGTACCTTCTGGTGGCATATTTTGCAGATGGGGAAGCCGTCGCACACCACCGACCCCTCTGCGTCTTTCAGGTATCCGAAATGCTCCCACACGGAGGACGTGACGTTTTGCGTCGGGGGGTAAAGCTCGAGGGTTTCGTTACTCCATTCAGGTCTCCAGGCACCGATCGCCTCCTACAGACAGCGAGACAGGTGGGACCAAACACATTTAGCATTGGTTTGCAGCACGGACTGCGTAAGCGCTGGAAAAACATTTAGCACTTTTTATTAGCTGCTGTAACTGAATTTTCGATCATTAGGACATCATCTGAATTTCTGTTGACGTTTCTGGGAAAGTACCTCGGCGTTCGTTCCCAAGCTCCTAAATCCCTTCAATTATTTGCTTTTCCTTCTTTTCTGTCTGGTTTCTGTACTTCCTGCAATTTTTCCCCTTTTGTTCCACCCCCTCCCCCCCTTTCACATGCATTCCTTCTTTCTCTCCTTCAATCTACCACTGCTTTATTCCTTAATTCCCTTTCTTTCTTTCCTCCTTAATTCTTTCTATTCTTCCCATTTCTTCATTCTCTTTTCCTAATTTTCCCCTTCTTTCTACCTTTCCTTTATTTTCTTTGTTTCCTTACTTGTCTTTGGCTCAGTCTTCATGTCTCTTTCCTTCATATACACAAGGGGATGATATTTAATGAAACCATGAGTTATTAACACATGCCAAAACGCATTCGGGGAATGTATAGATTAGCATAAGTTAACATTAAGCAGCATATTAAATTACAATTAAGCCTAAAGACCACAAATTAGATGTGCTAATCCCCGATCACCGTTTTAATCACAGAAAATGACTTGTAGCAGCAGGTCTAACGCTCGTCACCTGAACCTCTTCGTATACGGACTGGTGGTTCCTCCGGAGGTGCCTCAGCATGCTGGTGGTGAGGTTTGCTCCTCTGGAGGACGTCGAGAGCTTCTGAAGGCAGATTTTACACACCGGCGCTCCGTCTTCTTCAACCTCGCCCTCTGCGTTTTTAGGATATCCGAAGTGATCCCATAATCTGATGTCAATCTGCCGACCATTCGGTGGACAGAGCTCAAAGGACTTATAAACCCTTTTCTCCACCGCCGGCTGTAAAAATATTTAGACAATATTTGAAAAATTAGTCGTTTCTCCATCACCAGCTTTATGGAAGACACTGGAAGCTGCAGGAGATGATCATTACCTTGATATGCTGGTACACATTTCGATGGCTGGCCTTCAGGTGGTGGAACATGTTTCTGGTGTCTCCGTCTTTGGACTCTACTCTTTGGCGACATATTTTGCAGATGGGGAAGCCGTCGAACACCACCGATCCTTCTGCGTCCTTCAGGAAGCCAAAATATTCCCAAACGGGATATGCGTTTTGGGTGGGTGGATGAAGCTCTGGAAGCTCAGGTGCGCCTTCCGTGCTCGGGTTCTCAAGAGCTTCCTAAGAGAAGACGAGCAGTTTTCCAAAACACTCCAACTGACCTGAGGACTGGATTATATCTGCAGTACTGCCAATTTGTGAAATTAAAAACGTGCATTTGTTATTTACATATATGCAAATTTATTCCACAGAGTGACACCAAATCTCCTTCTGTAAAGGCGACGCTGTGACTGAACTGTATATACACTGTATATATATAAACTAAAATGTGTAATATTGTGCAGTTTAGCAAGTGGTGCACGTTTTTTTTGCACGCATCTCATTATAATACGTATAAATATATTATAATAATATCAGAGTATTTATGGTAGCTGTGCTATTCCAGCAGTTCCAGAGGCGGGAAAAGTGGGAGCCCGGTTTTTATTCATAGTCTGAAAGTCCGAAATGTCAGGTCAGGAATGAAAGAAAGGAAGTCAGGAAGAACATCAGGAAAGAAAGAAATTAAATCAGGAAGCAAGGAAGGAAGACAATACGGAAGAAAGGAAGTCAGGAAAGAGACGAGAAAGGAAGTCCTGAAAAAAGGATGGAAGTAAAAAAGGAAGAAAGCAAGAAAGGAAAGAAGGAAGGAAGTCAGCAAGGAAGAAAACAAGGAGGGAAAGAAGGAAGGACGCCATGAAAGAAAGGAAAGAAGTCAAGAAAGAAACATGGAAGTCGGGATGAAAGAAAGTAAGGATGGCGCAAAGCTGGCATGAGGGTGGGGTGAGAATGACACGCTCTGCAAAAGCGTACCTGTACTTCAGCGTACACTCCTTCATGATTCTCCTGGAGGTGTTTCATCATGTTGGACTGGCCTTCCGACGTCACCTTCACGCCACAAATCTTACAGGCTGGAGCTCCGTCTTCTACCAAGACGCCGTCCGGATTTTTCAGGTATCCGAAATATTCCCATAATTTGGAGTTTTGTCCATCTGGAGCATGGAGAATTGAAGACGCGTGGTCCGGAACGATTTCCTCAGGAATGCCGGGCTGGAGCAGGAGGTAACCGGAGACTGGAGTTTAAATAAAGTCATGTAATTCAAGGATTCTTTAACACAGCGTTACGAGAGGAAGGATTCTTACCCTGATTTCATCGTAGATGGACTTATGATGATCTTTGAGGTGTTTGAACATGTTGGTGGTGTTTCCTCCTTTAGCCGCTACGTTTAAGTAGCAGATTTTGCATATAGGAAAGCCGTCGCAGACCACCGTCCCCTCCGCGTCCTTCAAGTAGCCGAAATATTCCCAGACGACGGATTTGACCCTGTGAGTCGGTGGGAAAAGGACCGGGACCACCAGTCCGTCCTCTCCTCTCAAGGACCTGGTGGCCACCTACGATGTGACGACAGCATATTAACATTTTTAATATACGTTTACAACAGAAGACGATTGTAAACGTGCGAAATGCATATCAACCTTGATGTCGAAGTACACAGCATTGTGTTTCTTCCACAGGTGCCGGTACAGAAATTTGGTGCTCTCCCCCGGACAGGAGACTTTAACTTGGCAGATTTTACACGTCGGCTGCCCGTCCACCTGGACAACCCCGTCGGCATCCTTCGGGTATCCGAAATGCTCCCACACGGGCTCAAGGACATCTTGCGGTGGGAAAAGTGGGTAATGATCTCCGGTTTGTCGTGGTGTTTGGTCATCGTTATCATCACCGCTCAGCTATAAAAGGAGGACGAAAAACAATAATAATAATAATAATGACGACCCAACATCCAAAAACACCAAACATTATGCCAAATACCCAAGTGGTAAGGAGACGGTTTACTAAACTGCTTCCATATCAACAGGATTTGAAAATGATCAAATAAAAAGGTTTAACCAGATTAACTGACAGGGTCAAGACCGGGACATTCATTACATTAACATTCACTTCCCAAAGGAAGTGCCACTGCTAGCCATTGCATTCAGCAGCGTGTTAAAGTAGCTTTGTCTCAAACACGCCATTTATCTGTCCGACAAATCGAAATGTACACATTCAGCCAAAAATATATGCACACAATAATAGTCAAAAATTTGTGGACACTCGACTGAAACGTTTCTCATGATCTTAAAAACCTTTTGATCTGAAGGTGTATGATAAAATGTTTGAAATCGGTGTTGTAGACAAAAATATAACTATTTATACATATTACTTTCTTTCATTAGAAAACTAACATTTTATTTATTTATGGGCAGTGGTAGCTTAGCATTTAAGGCTCTGGGTTACTGATCGGAAGGTCGGGGGTTCAAGCTCCAGCACTGCCAAGCTGCCACTGCTGGGCCATTGAGCTTGACACTCTCTGCTCCAAGGGCACTGTATCATGGCTGACCCTGCGCTCTGACCCAAGCTTCCTAACATGCTAGAGTATGTGAAGAAAATAATTTCACTGTGCATGTCTGACCAATAAAGACTATCATTATAAAAAATCTTTTTTTTTTTTTTTTAGCCAGACGACTCAGAGAAATATTCCAGCATAGGTGTGAACTCCTTTAATATTGTTTAGAAAGCATTTCAAGGAAATTCATCAAGAAATCGGGTTAAAAAACTCAAAGAATACATTTCTGGAAATTCTAGGCAAAAAGGGTGTCGACTTTGAAGATGCTAAAATATATTATTTTGGATTTTTTTTCATCACAACATAATTCTCATAGTTCCATTTGTGTTACTCCAGAGTTTTGATGAATATTATTATTCTAAAATGTAAAAAAAATATATATAAATGAATAAAGAACGAGTGTGTATAAACTTTTGACCGGTGGCGTATATATAAATATATAACGCTATAATTTCAGTGGGTTAACCGACACTTTTCTGGCCACAAGCTTCAGGATCTTGAAAGCCACATTCTGATTGGCTCTCCGCTTTTTTGTGACACAATGAGCTTTTTTTACCCCTGGAGCACGATGTTTTGCTGGGAAATAAACAGTAAATCTTGCGTGCTTGTTCAAAAGCTCTGCGATTAGTCGTCGGACATGTCAATCAAATGACTATTTTGTTTCATTTTTTTATTAACGTAGCTGACTTTCGGCCGCGTTTCAGTCATAACCTCAGTCATAATTTCGCAGCATTTTAACCATCTTTTACCCTCATTTCTGTGAACTCGGTGGAGTGGTATCTCTGGAGATGGACCATCATGTTGGTGGTACATCCTCTGGGCGTGCTGACCTTTCTCAGGCACAGTTTACAGATCGGGAACCCGTCCGGCACGACCATGCCCTTGGAGTTCCTCAGATATCCGAAATGTTTCCAGACACCCGATTTCAGAGCCATTTTGGGTGGGTACAGCTCATCCGGGTTGGCCTGAATGGGCGGGGCACGGCTTCTCTCCTTATAAGGCCTGTACCTGCGCCATCCGGTTCTCGACTTCAGCTCCTCGTATAAGGAGTTGTGGTAGAACTTTAGGTGGCGTAGCATGTTAGATAAAATGCCCTGCTTGGAGACGATGGACTGCCGGCAGGCTTTACACTTGGGCCGCTCGTTCTCCTCGATCACACCGTCTGTGCTTTTCTGGTAGCCGAAGTAATCCCAGACGGGGGACAGGGGCAGGATGCTGGGGGGAAACAGCTCAGGCAGGTCGTTTCCTTCCTCTGTATGTATCACAGGCAAGGTTTCATTCACCATCTGCAAAATAAAAAAATTTTAAAAACCATAACGATTTGCTGTCAGATCATGATGGTGCCTCCAACGCAATGCAGCGGTTTTACCTTCACTTCTTCATACTCGGCCTGGTGGTGGCGCCGCAGGTGGTTCAGCATGTTCGACGTGGTTCCGTCTTTAGCTGCCACTCTCCGATGGCACATTTTGCACAGTGGGAAGCCGTCCTCCTTTAAATCACCCTCTGCGTTTTTAATAAATCCGAAATATCTCCACACAGGCGAGTTTCTGCGCTTTACAGGAGGATGGAGCTCCGTGGCATCTGAGGGGTCCGGTCTCTGCTCGGCTCCTGCGGGGGCCATGGCGTGCTGCAACAGGAACCGATTCACAACTGATTCAGAACGGATTCGGGTAAGAAATTTCAGTTTAACCCGTCAGCAGTTAGTCTGACTAAAATAAGTTAGAGGAATAAAATAATCAAGGATCGGGTGGTGTGATGAAGCAGAGTCACTGTTTCTACCAAGAAGATGATTAGGTTTCCTAACAGCACCCAAGAGCTACGTATTATGAGTGCATTAATTAAGTGACACCTTGTGACCAATCAGAATCCAGAATTCAACAGTGTTGTGGGATAAATTTAGTTATTCCCTGAGAACGGTGGATGAAACCGAGGGCGGCGTTTTACCTTCAGCTCTGCGTACACGGCTTGGTGGTGGTGCTGCAGGTGGCTGTACATGTTGGACGTGTTTCCGTCTTTGGACGCGACGACTTGGTGACACAGCCTGCAGATGGGGAAGCCGTTCTCTTCCAGCACACCCTCGTTATTCATGACAAAGCCGAAGAGCTTCCACACGGCGGATTTGCGAGGCGTCGAAGGCGGGTACAGTTTAATCGGCTCGTCTCCTTCAGGTAAAGTTATAACCAGACCGGCAGACTATAGACACAGAGAGAGAGGTGTAATAAAACATGAGGAGGCGTGGCCTGTGTCTGTCAGCCCCAGCGAAATAAGGCATGGCCTCTATTAGTCTTATTGAAAGAGGATAGGACTATCAGTATTGGTAAACGAGGCATGGCCTCCATCAGTGCCAGAGAAGGTGTCGCCTCAATCAGTCTCGGTAAAGGAGGTGTGGCCTCAAACAGTGTAAGAGAAGAAGGCATGGCCTCTATCAACCCCTGTGAATGAGGCATGATCTCATCAACTCCAGGAGAAGTAAGCGTGGCCTCTCACTCAGCGCTAATAGTTTTTAGTGATTTAACAAAACACTGAATTATGGTGTAAAAGAGCTGTAGATTTGAACACGCTGATCTGAACAGACGTACACCCCTACCTTAGTGAGAGGACACACGATCTGATGCTGGCTCTGAAGATGATGTCTCATGTTGCTCGTGCTGCCTGAAGACCCTGCAGTGAGTTTCCAGCCGCAGATCTTACAGCTCGGCCTTCTGTCCTTGTCGTAGTGAAAGTACTGCCACACGGCCGATCGGACTTGCCTCTTCCGTCTCGGAGCAGCCAGGACTCTGTGGTTGCTGTAATCTGCATCACCGTCGTCGTCTCCCTCGTTTTCCTCTTCGCTCTTCTTCCCTACACCACACCAGTCGTCCGCCAGCTCCTGCTCATCCGACTCCATCTTCATGTCCGAATCAGAGGAGTCCAAGTCGAGCCACAGGCCGTCTGCTCTCTGATACAAAAATACACACAATACTGAGTGAAGCGGCCACAGGGGATTGATCATAGGGTTTATGTGGAATATATCTGTGGTTTGGGACACGCCCACAGTGGAGCAATATCGGCGTGTATATAGTGAACAGGGTGGGTGGTGCAAGACGTTAAATGAGACACAGCCATACCTTGGCTTCTCGATAAGCGAAGGTGTGATGTTCCTGCAGGTGCCGCAGCATGTTGGAGGTGTTTCCTCTCTTACACGCCACTTTCAGCTGGCACAGTTTACATGTCGGGTAGCCGTAATCTTCCAGCTCGCCTTCCGGGTTTATAAAATACTCAAAGTATTCCCAGACTCCGGAACGAGGCGTCTTGTGAGAGGGGAAGTCCCAGAGCGTGGATCTGGCACGTTTCTCAGGAGGGGCGTGGTCAGGAGGCTCATCTGTGTCGTCGGTTTCCTCTATCATTTTAACCTAGAACACAAAACCTGATTTTATTTGGGGAATATTACACCAGGACCAGAAGATGAAGAAACACCGCCACCTCTACCACCAGAGTGATCAGGAACCTCAGAGACCAAAAGTGTCCAAACAATTCAAATCTAGCGTTACCTTTAACACACAGCCGGAGTTCCTTGAGTCCAGGACCTCAAATCCGTGTGTTTCCGTCTTTTTAATTCCGTTAACTCTCCCGCCAGCCGCCGCTCGCTCTTATAAACACACACCTTTTTTTATTTATTTTTAAATTTCAGCTCACAGTGAAACATCCTGAATGTGCAGTTTCGCTCTGGAGCTATGAGGCTAACACACCGCTAACAAACAGCTACAAACTGCACTGACTCGAATTCTTATTTAATTTATTTTATAGAGTTAAATTATTTTGGGATGAGCTGAACCCTGTTAGAAATGAGAGAAGAGTTTTTGCGCAGGTTTAAAAATAAATTTTAAGGTCATTAGATTTTCGTTGCCGTTTGTGTTTCAGTCATTTTGTAACCTTTAATAAAGGAAGTACATCATGAGCTCCTTAAACACACACACACACACACACACCCCAAAGAGTTAATAACAGAAACAAAAATTTAGCACTACTATTTATAAAGTGGAAATTCTAACAAAAAATAAACGAATAAATAAATAAAAACAAATAACCAAATTAATAAACAAATAAAGGTCAATCTAACACTCTTATAACCTAAAATAAAAGAAAATGCATAACTCGAATATAATTTAAGTAATAAATAAATGAGAGAATGACTAAACAAAGTATGTGTATTATTTTTTTCATTAAATACTTATAATAGAAATACACAACAATCTCTAAGCATTAAGCTCATATATATGTTTGTATATTATTACAATAATAACATGAATATTTTTACAATTATATATCTATGAATATATACAAATAGATCCAGACGAAAACATTTAAAAATGTAAATATGGATTTTTTAATAAAGTTTAAATCAAGTAAAAATAAGTATCATGTAAAATATCATGTAAAGAATGATGTGAAATGAAAGTGATGGGTCTGATGGGTGAGATGTTGATATTTTTAAGTAAAAGCAGCGAATGTGTACGCATCGATGTGTGTTAGGTGTCAGCATGAAACCTGATCGTTACCCCGGACACAGCTGCAGGAGGACCGCGCAGTCTTGGGCGAGCGCGTTTCGGCCGCTTCCTGTGTCTTCTCGAGTGTCTCTGAGGAGAAACGACGTCTTCATCCCGACCTGGGAGAAACAAACAAACAGAAATAATCACAAATGTGAAATATTTTGGCTAAAAATTAGATTACTGTGAATCTTAAATATCACCACTAATTCAAATGTAAAAACACATTTTTTTGGAATTTGACTTTAGATAAACTTGGTGCTGAGTGACCTGACGATACGATATCGATACTGCGATCAATTCTGTAAAGTTTTTTTACGTCGATATCACGGTATCTTATTATTATTTTTTTTTTTATAAAAAAGTAACATGTTCAAAATAATAATAATAAAAAAAAGTCACGAATTGTGTGTTGACACTGGGTGTCCGCAAGAAAGAACTTCATTTGTATTGTCACAGCTGTAGCAATATACTATCACCACCTGGGGGATAGGTTTTGAACTGCAGTGACAAAGAGCTTTAAAAATTACAGCGAATTATGTTGGGTTGATATTCAGAAACATGGACCAATATTCACAGCATGAAAATATCTCATCTTTTACACACACACACACACACACACACACACACACACACGTTTCTACAGTTGTTTTAACTCCTGTAACCCTGCAATTTTGCTCGGAATAAAAAAAACATGTCGATCTCGCTCTGTGCTTGTAAAATGGCCACGCGTCTGCAGCAGATCAGATTTCCTGTCTGACAGGATGCTTTTGGTTCAGTGCGTGCCTCATGGATATCTACATCTTGTGCAGTGCGACCCATAACCGGAGCACGCCGTTCATCAACCTGACCTTACACCACAGCGCCGCCAAATTCTGGGCTCTGACTGCACGGCGTGTGGCAGTGGCACAGCCACAAACTGCTGACTTCTATCGTGGATGTCCCATAAGGTAAAACGTAAACAGAAAGGGATAAAAAGTATGACATGTCATTCTTTAACGAATAACAATGGCTGCGGTGTAAGAGGAATAAAGTACTTCCGTTGCAGGAAACTAATCAACTTCGGTGTGGTAACACGACTCTGCTCCATCATGTCGCTGATTAGTTTACTACAACAGCACTACACACAGAGGGTTAATGACTTTGGGTTTGGATCTTCAGCTGCGAAGATTTAAAGAAAGGCAGTATTCACGGTAATATGACGTATGCAAATGATGAATTATTTTTTGCATATGCAAATTAGTCAGACAATAGCAACTGATCCATGCAGAAGATGTTGTTTTTTTTTTAGAAAACATTCTGCGCTCGCGCACACACACAGAGTGCATTATGAGAAAGGTGCGGTGTTGGCTGGGGGTGATGTACCCGGTGCACAGGGCCAGCAGGCCGGGTGTGTGTGTGTGAGCGGCTGCGGTCTCTCTTCCTCGCCGTCCTCCGAGGACTCGAGCGGGGCGAACAGGCTGATCTCCAGCGCTGACCCGCAGCCTGATGACTGCTCGCTCCTCTCCGTCTCCGGTCCGTCTCTCTCGTCTTCCAGCTTCACGACGACAAACGGATCCGCCGAGACGCTTTTCTCTTCCTCCTCCTCCTTCAGCGCGTCCTCCTCTTCCTCCTGCTCCGTGTGGAGAAAACTTTGGGAAAACATCGCTTTCTCCGCTCCGCCTTTCATCCTCTTTTTATTCTCTTTTATGGGTTTTAAAATGTCAGGGGAATTCCGATAACGCCGATAAACAACATTTTTGTGTGAAACTGTTCGCTGTGTTGAAACAAAAAGACGCGGATAAACGCTTATTTCCGCGGCTAGTAATGGCTCCTTGCTAGTTCCATATCTCCAGCGCGATATCTCGCCTCAGTGGGCGTTTCCTCTTTCACCGGAAGTCACCTGCTAATCTATAAACGGCGGTTATTTCCGCTATTATCGTAATGGCGCCTCGTTCAGTAGCGCTTACTACATTATTCATTACTAAAATAATGGGCATCTGATACGGTATACTAACCAAAACACACATCACTCCACTGTGGGCGTGGCCCAAACCACATGCCCTATTCACTATATAGTGCACATAGACACCATCATTACTCCACTGTGGGCGTGTTCCAAACCACACGCCTTAATCACGATATATAGTGCACATAGTCACCTTAATCACTCAATTGTAAGCGTGTCCGAAATCACACGCTCTATTCACTGCACTACAAACTTTCAGACGTTGCTCCAAAAATCCTGTAAGTCCACTACATAGTGATTTCAGTATCGATTGAGACATGTCCCATTTGTGAGACAAGCATCTATAGATCATCTATCGATTACACGGCCTAAAGCATTTTACTTCCTCATTACTGACTGACATAATATAAGTATTTGTTCACGCTGGGTCAGAGTAAAAAAAAAATCATCAGTGTGTAATAAACAATAAAAATAAAAAATGCAAAAAATATTAAACCCAGCAGAGATGTGCTTGTGTTGTAACGGAATAGAAATAATTTCAGCTATCTTACTAGATCGCTAAACACAAACTTTTTCTTTTCAAATGCTTGAATGCGATCATCACAAGCTCATATTTAGCTCCGCCCCAGAATAAATCTCATTTCTTTATGCTTCAGGAATAATATGTTAATTATTGTAACATTTCCTAAAACATAAAAATCTGCAGTCCATGTACAGATATTTGACAAAATGACAAATCTTGAAAACAAACTTTATTTCCTGTAATTATTTTGGTTACTGATGTTATGATCTCCAAATGAACTTTTTCTCCCCCTAATACAAACAAATCATTTAATCATCTTTTGAAGAAGGAATATTCACATTATTTTACACACTGGCTTACAGTTTTAAAGCCAGAATGTTTTTTTCCCTTTATATTTTGAGTAGTTTGGATTTTTATGTGACTTTTAATAATTATCATGAATACCATGTCATGCATGTATGAATCCTACCTTTTTAATTTTTTTTATTAATAGCTGTATTAATATATGTGTGTTAGAAATCGACAATCAACTGTTTTATTATCTTATTTAAATTAAAATCCTTTAAAAAAAAAAAAAAAAAGATTGCACTGTGATGTGTAAATGAGCACATATTAACCTTCCTGTGCCTCATTTGCAAATTTCATATAAATGTGTAACTTTTAAACAAATCATAATACCAAATACCAAATACAAATCACAATACATTTTCAGATCCTCTTTTTTTCCCCACAGGCATGACCTATGAAATATATCATAAATTTAAACAAACAAACAAACAAACTCTTTCTGTCGCCGACAGATGACTTTTATTTTGTCTCCTGGTTAGTCAGGTCTGACAGGATTCGTTGTGTTGCTAAACTAAAGGCAGAGACCGTCCGTCCATTTTTGAAATAATTTGACAGAAAAATGCACATTTCAGAGATCCCCAGGTGAGATTTATAACCGATTTAACATCTTTAACAGCATATACATTTATCTAAAGTCGTGTTTAGCTTTTAAATCTCCGCCTTTTCCGTCTTTTATTGCTCAAGGGTGTGAGAGGACTCCAGAAAGCGGAAGCGTCCATTTTGCGCAGAATCATTCATTTAATTTTTTTTAATCCTTTAATGGAGTCGGCGCGCGTGCACGCTGCGTGCGTAAATGTGACGCAGCCACAAAAAAAAAACACTCACACGGATAGACAGACAGATAGATAGACGGACAACTGCCTTAACTTAATATAACTTTAATATTTATGAAGCAGTGTGGGGCTGTGTCCCAAACCGATTTTTTTCCTTTCTAAATAGTATTGTAGGTAATGCTCCACCTACCTGTAGGGATTATAGCGACCTGTTTGGGTGTACAGTTTTAGTGTTAGTGTTTTGGGACGCAGCCCGATTCCGCTAAAAAAAAAAAAGTACATACATACATAATCTAAAATACTACCTAATATTCTAAACGTATTTTTCTAAACTCTGTGTCGTGACCAGCAGTTGCTTTGTGGAATTGTTTAAATCCTTATTTAAGCGTTTTTAAGTTTTTTATAAGCCATGTAGTGTGCTTATATGTTCAGTAGGGAGCCTTGTTTCACTTATAAAAGTGCCCTACATAAGTGCACTGCACGTCCAAGTGCACTATATAGAGTGTTTAATTAATGGGGCGTATCAAGTGCACTATAGTTTGTACAGATAATGCATTGCTTAATGTTCTGAGTGTGTGTGTGTGTTCAGCAGTTGCAGACAGATCGAGGCGGTGTTCACTAGCGCCCCCGATGCGCTGGAGGGCTTTAAGGCTCATTCCGTGTTTCAGGAGATTGCTAAAAAGCTGGAGGAGGTACGTGTCCTGATGCGTATGAGTGGAAAAACACACACACACTGTCTTTATAAATAATAAGTGTGTGTGCAGGAAGGCAATCAGTATGTGAAGAAGATTGGAGGTGTGTTCGCTTTCAAAGTGAAGGACGGCCCGGACGGCAGAGAGGCCACGTGGATCGTAAACGTGCGTGATGGAAAGGGCTGCGTCCACAACGACACCTGTGAGTTTCACCTGTCTGTAGCCGTTGTAGCGGAAGCATCGGTGATGTTGACCCTTGAGGAAAACCCCTTTTCCTTAATCGTCTCTTATTCTTTCTTTGTTTCAGCTAAGAAGGTTGACTGTACTATCTTGATTACGGATTCTGACCTGCTGGCCCTCATGACGGGGAAGATAAACCCTCAGACTGTGAGAACACGGTTTTCTACATCTTATAAAAGCAATTGAGCATTCAGCTTTACACTCATCGTTCGACACTTTTAAACGTCTTAACAAAAACAAAGTTTTCTACAAAAAAATCGTTCGGTTCCATGTCTGTATTTCCGGTCTGTCCGATTTTTCCAGGCATTTTTCCAGGGAAAGCTGAAGATCACGGGGAACATGGGAATGGCCATGAAGCTCCAGAACCTTCAGCTACAACCGGGCAAAGCCAAGCTGTGAGGCTCCGCCCACGTGGAAGAGTGTCCCCTCCGTCAGCGTCTCTCAAGCAGGGATGGAGAGTCGCGTTTCTTCTTTTTGTGCTTTAGGCTACGTCTACGTTAATCCGGGTCAAATTTGAAAATGGCGTTTTCATGACGTAGCATGGACCGAGAAGATGGAGATGTTCGAAAACGCTGACATGTTTTTAGTCACGTCAGCCGTTAAGCTAAAAACAAAAACAAAAAAAAGCAAGATGGTGGACGATGTTGTACCGTAGCCGTTGTGCCTGATATACAGTTTATTAGCATCGTTAAAGATTAATGCTACAATAAATAAATAAATAAACAAATGGACGATGGAAATGACACAGGTCAAAACTTTTAACGTTTTCACTTTTTTTTAATAAGAACATGTTTAAAAACGAAAACGCGCTTTTCGGATCTGTCTGGATGAATGTGGACGTAGCCTAAGACTTCAGACCTGCGGTTGGAGTAGCACTTAAAGGACATAACTGATCTCCACTTGCTCACCGCTAAAGCCGAGACCAGCACCACTGAGCTCTGACATATTCCCACCTCAACACCGGATCATTTCCCAGTCCTCCTCTTCCGTTACTTCTTTATTCCGTTTGTGAAACTTTTTTGGTTAAAATTTAAACATGCGCACAGTCCTGCTTACCACAAATGTAGACGATCGGCCATGACATGTTTGGTGAGCGGCGTTTGGAGTGATTTCTGGTTGTGTGATTTTAACAGCACCACCTGCAGCACTGGAGTGCTCTGATGTGACAAGCAGAACGCGAAGGTATCTTGTGTCCGCGGTAAGAAAGCCGAAGATGTTAGCGTTCACGTATTGCCGTTTCATTACTCTCTAAAAATGTTTTTTTTGCCTGGTTGCAAAAAAGCAGGCGGTGACATTTAGCAGCTCTAATTCATGAAAAATAGTCATATTACAACTTTGCATAATTTTTCAAATGAAAAACATAGTGTTTATGTTGGCAGATGCATCACTTCCAAAATCCCGAACCAGATAATAATAATAATAATAATAATAATAATAATAATAGTAACATGAGTGTAATAGTTCATTCTGACTGTGTAACACTAAAGCATTCCTAATTTTCAACGATAATCCCGTCGTCCGATCCAAGGACATACGATCACGCCACAATACATCACCTAACACAATATTACTTCCTAGCATGACCTGGGGAAAATCCGTGAATAATTAATGAGCAGCAGTCGCTTCATCCAATCACAGTGCAGAAAAATCTTTGCGATGACAAATGCGCATTTTATCTCAGCGTAAGCGTAGCTACATACTCTGTCATATCAATGTAGACAGCTAGCCCGTGCTAGCCATCTTATGTGAGCTAACTTTAGCGGAGTCATTATATGATTATATGAAAACATGTGGAAGCATGTGTTCGGACTCACAGCTCTCAGTAGTAGCTGACAAGCTATGCAGCAGGCCTAGTTTGTCAGAGTTGTATAATTAAGCAACAAGTAAACTGGGGGGAAAATGGAGTTTTATTTAAAAACCTTGCTAGTGGTCATGGCTACTGGGTTTGATTAGAGAGGACATTGGTTTACAGTAGTTCAGAGCTATAACGTTACAGAGGTGATGTTAACATCAGCTAAGCTAAATAAAAATGTCTGGCTAAAGTTCAGCTAGCTGGCTAGTTATTTTAGCTAATGTTGCTACACTGCTGTCATGTAACATAAACCAGGAGTTTCTACTGAACTGAAGAAATTAAAAGAAACGTTTGTGGTGCGTGATGTCATGTGATCAAATGTGACTTAAGCTCTGTCTCTTGTTGATCCAGTAAAATCAAGTGGACTGGAGAGAGAGAGAGTGTGTGTGTGAGTTTAATAAAAGTGATGATAATATAGCAATCTAAATAAAATTTTGTGACGTTTAAACCTGTTTCTTTCTGTGAGTGTGTGTGTGTATTTTTACTAAATAAAATGTTTCTCTTTGGTATTACCACACACTAGTCAGTACCTTTTATGAACCGTGTTTGCAGTGAGTGTGTTTGGATTCTGTTTCAGTTCACGTCTAGTTTTTATTCTGATTAAAACATGAGAGAGGAAAGGTTGTAAAATGTAAAGCCTATAAGGTCAGATTCACAACCGGACTGAAATCTGGATAAAGCTAATTAGAATAACGTGCGTATTGAAATGTTAAGAGAGGAATAATTTGTCAAGTAATATATAATAAGTCGTGAACAGTTGAGTGAAAATAATCAGTGTTAAATGTGTAAAGAACTTGTTTTAATTGTTAAAAATAATAATTGTTAAATAATAAATACTAGATAAACATTTTTTTTTTTTTTTTTTGCATGTTATAGTATTCATTAAATGTGTTATAAACACATTCACCTGCCAGAGATACAGTCCCCTCTGAAAGTATTGGAACAGCAAGGCCAATTCGATTGTCTTCGATATACACTGGAGATGTTTGGATTTGAAATCAAAAGATGAATACGCGATGATGGATCAGGATTTCAGCTTCATTTCCTCGTATTTACATCTATGTGTTGAATAACTTAGAACATGGCACCTTTGGTGGTGTATTGCATGCAGGAAGAGATTGCAAAAGAAAGCATAGCGTTTGAGGAGTTGGAGCTCTGCAGTGGAAGGTTACGTGGCTGATATGGAGCAGATGCTGCAAAAAAAATCCCTCAGATAATCACAGAGTCTTGATGATTTTTTGCTCAAACCTCCAGCGTGAGTCACTCAGAGACCAAGCTGGAGTCCTGCCCGACGTCACCAATTCCAGAAAGTGCAGCTGTGAAAACATCACACCGGTTTTCTTCCACTACATGGCTTATATAGTAAACAAGGATTGTGGTTTGGGATGCACTGCCACTGGACTGGTGTTTATGTGCTTTATATAGTAAATAAGGTGTGTGGTTTGTGACATGCCACAGTGGATAGCTGATGGTATTTTTGTGCACCGTATAGTGAATAACGTGTGGTTTGTGACATGCCACAGTGGATAGCTGATGGTGTCTATGTGACCTATATAGTGAATAACATGTGGTTTGTGACATGCCACAGTGGATAGCTGATGGTGTTTATGTGCACTATATAGTAAATAAGGTGTGTGGTTTGGGACATGCCCACTTTGGATAGCTGATGGTATTTTTGTGCACCATATAGTGAATAACGTGTGGTTTGGGACTTGCCACAGTGCATAGCTGATGGTGTTTATGTGCACTATATAGTGAATAAGGTGTGTGGTTTGGGACATGCCCACTTTGGATAGGTGATGGTATTTATGTGCACCATATAGTGAATAACGTGTGGTTTGGGACTTGCCACAGTGCATAGCTGATGGTGTTTATGTGCACTATATAGTGAATAAGGTGTGTGGTTTGGGACATGCCCACTTTGGATAGGTGATGGTATTTATGTGCACCATATAGTAAATAACGTGTGGTTTGGGACATTCCACAGTGGATTGATGATGGAGTTTATTTGCACTATATAGTGAATAACGTGTGTGGTTTGGGACACGCCACAGTGGATAGCTAATGGTGTTTATGTGCACTATATAGTGAATAACGTGTGTGGTTTGGGACACACCACAGTGGATAGCTAATGGTGTTTATGTGCACAATATAGTGAATAGGGCCACACATGACCTATATTGTAACAGGGTTGATTGTTGGTCGTTATTTCAGACACCCTTTTTCCACTGAAGTCCTGTACAGAGTATAATTCCTGACTCTGTGAAGCTTGTTAGTGAAATTGGACATGAAAATAAGTGTTGAAAGCACATCTGAAGAGAGAGTGATGGTGATGAATGACTCACATGGGAGACGTTAAATCACAACATTTCCTTCTTTTTTGTATTCTTTTTTTGCAAACAGCCTCATTTTCTCCATCGTTAAACAATCATCTTCAGTAAACATTAATTCTCTCGTGTGCAAATGACTGCGCTGAAAAATCACATCTCTTATCACCTGTAAATGTAATTAGCTGGAGGAACGCAGCATACAGATAGCATCGTGTTCATTGTGTTTACAAGAAGAGTCTATATGAACGAAAAAATAGGTTGGAGTCAAGATTTTCTATCAGCTCTGAATGAGCAATGCAGCAGAACCCATGGAGGTTCAGTTAGCGGTCAATGCTAGGTGTAATTACATGTAATATTAGTTGAACAGAGTGTTTTCTTAAGAACTAATCAACATATCCAAAGTAAATGTTAAGCTTCCTGACAACTGTGTCTCATTTCCATTATCGCTGTGTGTTCACGTTGTCTGTGTACAAGATATGAAGCAGTAATTTTGAGCGAATACATGATTAACTTGTTGATCAAGTAGTTAAAGTCAGGGTTACTGTTGCTAGGCAACTGGAAAATCTGCAGACAAAGTGTAAATTAGCTAATGAATGAGGATAAGTAAGCTAGTAAGATAGCTATTGAATGGGGCTAAACATTTAGGTAAGTAAATGTTGTATACAGACAAGTGTAAGACATTTTAATTGAACAGAATATTTTCTTAATAAATCTGAGGTTAATGTTGACCTTCCTGACAATTTTGATTCATTTTGACTATTGCTGTGTCTTCATACTGTCTGTATGCAAGATAAAACAATAATCCTGAGTCGAATATGTGATCAACTTTTTGTTCAATTAGTAGGGTACTGTTGCTAGGCAACTGGAAAGTCTGCAGGCAAAGCATAAGCTAGCGAATGACTAAGCCTTCATAAAGCAAATTGTAATTTTAGTGTTTTCTAATAAATGAACAACACACCTGAGGTAAATGTTGATGTTCCTGATGATTTAAACTGCTGCTGTGTGTCTATATACAGTATAAGATTTACTTAGCTAGATTATTAACCTTAGTCAATAGCTAGCTGCAGAGTTTCCAATTGCCTAGCAACAGTAATCCTAACTTAAACTACATGAATGACAGTAATATTTTAAAAACAATAAATATCACAATCAATCATCTTCACCAGTTCATTGCTTATAAACAGTAATATTCTTACAAGCATTTTTTAAACTGGAAGTTTAAAATTTTTATTTATGCAAATGCGGCTTTGTCTAATTAAATGTGTCCATATAAAATCAAACAAAAAAACAAACAAACAAGCAAAATATATAGTTTTTAGATGATGTTTTGGATGATGAACTAAAATATTGGCACCCTGTCCAGGGTGTATCCTGCCTTGTACCCCATGCTCCCTGGGATAGGTTCCAGGTTTCCCCGTGACCCTGAAAAGGATTAAGCAGTATAGAAGATGGATGGATAGAACTAAATTATTTATCTCACTGTGAAGATGCTCTTAAGTGACTTAAAAAGTCTTTCTTTTAAGAAAGAAAACTGTTATAACAAAAAGTGTTGTTTTTTTGGGTCATTTACAGGATAAAATCTAATGTAAATCCAAAAACATTCAACATTTGTGCAATTTCCTCTGTGATATTCTTTTTTAATTGGAATTGAATGAATTTTCATGATTGCGGCACATCTTGAAACTTTTATTTCTGAATATAGAAAAAACTGATTTTTGAGGACAACAGTTTAAAAAAAATATTTACAATGTTGTTTAATGTGTTTGCATGTTGATAGTGTGTTTTATAAAGTTTATAAATGTTTATAATGACACAAATGGACATGTATTGTATATATTTATCAGGAAAAAAATTATGGACAAAACCAATAAAATAAACATTTTGTGATGTTTTATTACTACGTATTAAGATACAACATGAAGATAGATTTAATCAAATTATGGAAAACTCTGAAAAATTATTGTCATAACCAACATTGTTGCTTCTTCATATAGTGTCTTGCCTTAAGGTGAAAAAACGAAAGCACAGTTTTACTGAAATTTAATGTTTATGTTTCATTTGCCCCAGACTTTACTCATTTCTCATTTTAACTTGCCACTGAAACTGGGATTCCATCCAGAGCTCCATGAACATGGTCATTTCCACAGCAGTAGTGGAAATTCTGCAAAAGAGAGGAATGTTGGCATTCTCTCTCTCTCTCTCTCTCTCTCTCTCTCTCTCTCTCTCTCTTACTCTCTCTCTCTTACTCTCTGTCCTCACTTTCCTCCTGTCTCACTCCCACTCTCCGTCTGCACATCTGGAACGATGGATCAGTTCTGAGTTGAGCTGCAGGTTCAAACATTTGGATTTAAACCTGCTTCACAAAAACTGGACTTTAATCTGAGTATTGCAGGACGGAGAGGTAAGGTAGTTTTATATTTCCTCTCATACCCCTGTTTCCTCCTCTCTCCCTCTCTTTCTCCCTCTCTCTCTCCCCATCTGTTTCTCTGTTGTATTCATTCCACTTTTCCAGACACACAGAACACATGGAACTTCTCCAGATTCTCAGATGGTTTCACACTGTTGTTCTTTAACAGAGTACAGCAGATTATTCTATCTATCTATCGATCTATCTATCTATCTATCTATCTATCTATCTATCTATCTATCTATCTATCTATCACTCAGTTTTAGCATGACATGAGGATATCTGGATGAATTGATTGATAGATAGATAGATAGATAGATAGATAGCCAGCAAACGGGCACTGTACACAATAAACAGACAGTTACTGAATT
>JAFFST010003113.1:61570-65394 GCA_022414735.1 Noturus placidus | reverse complement strand
TGTGTTGTCCTTGACTATTGTTTAAATTGGTTTGATGTTCCGAAACACTTAAGTGTGACAAACATGCAAAGGAACAGGAAATGAGGAAGGGGGCAAACACTTTTTCACACCACTGTATACTGGAGATTCCATGGTGTAACTTCATAAAAAAAAAGTTTTGTGAGGAACAAAACACTCAGTAGAGTCACTGTTACCATTATTCACTGATCATTAAACATCACTGTAGTTTTAATTTGTTTATTGTTAGTGTTATTAATGTGGCTCTGTGTTACGAGTTTGTTCTCTTTATTCTCTCTCTCTTGACGCATAAACTCGTCTGTCCTGAAAATGTCGGAAAACTTAGTTACAGCTTTACCTCTGACCATTACTCAGCGCTGACAGTGGAGACTCCTTCCTTACGCGTTATATTGACAGAAATCTTCACAATATCAATGATTACACACATTACTTTAAATGGTTTATTATCAGTTGAGCGTCCGCTGTACACGATCCTGTGAAGGAGCTGTTGCTATAGAAACAATAACGTATTAGAGTGCATTAATATAAATCTGCGCTACTGCAAGAGCCGCTATTATAGAGAACACCTTCTGACCAATCAGGATCCACTAAAACAGTAGTATAATTTGTTACATTTTTATTAGTGAGTTAAGTGGTATTGTGAGCCAATCAGCTTCCAATATGCAAAGTGTGTGTGTGTGTGTGTGTGTGTGTGTGTGTGTATGTGTGTGGTTCCAGGACTTGAAGATGACGGGTTTGAAGCTCTGGAGCAGCTCAGTTACTTATACCTGGCCAATAACAAGGTGAGATCAGAAGACGTTGCTCTTTAGAATAATGATGCAGCACAACACAAAGTCTTTATCTTTACACAGTGAGTTAAAGTATCTGTGTAGAAAAACCCCCTCAAATTTAGCAAAATTAAACATCTGTCTGCATTAGACATGTGCTGATAATCAGGTATGCAAATTCTGACAAGATTCAACACACGATATTGTTATCTAGAACACTCCAAAAACACCACCGTCAGCTAAAAGGTTACACAGTTTTTTTTTTTATTATTATTATATATTTTTTGCCATACTCACTTTTGCAGTGGTTACAATAGTTTGAACTAGCCAACTGGCAAATGTTAGCATGCTGGTCCCACTGAGTTAGCATTAGCTAACTTAACACTTAGAGCTAGCCTACTAGCTACCGGTAGTTTGTTGCCAAAAAGATGGTGCTTAAACAGAACTAGTCTGCTACGTTCTCCTGATGTTACACCTCAGTAGCTCACTGTTCACTAAAACAGCTACATGTTTTTTTTTATCTGTTGACCCAAATGCAGCAAAAACTACTGTAAACATTTCTGATGAAGCTCATTTCTGAGCCCCGATTGAAGTCAGAAGGTTAAAAGAAAAATCAATTCAAAGTTTGTCCCGGTTTTGGCCGCCGCTCAGCGTCTGTTTAAACACATACCGGCCTTTGTTTGGAAATACACTGATGGGAAATAAAGCTTGGGTGTTTTTGTTGGTTATGAGAAAACAATTCCCCGTCCATGTTGCCATGACCAGCAGAAGACTCGCTCCTCGTCCCATCCTGTGTTTAACAGGCTGACCCCGTGGGTGGAGCTAACGCAGCTTATTCCACCTAGGTATCTTAATTTGCCTGTTATTCGTGACATTTATAATAGAGTGACAATTTAAAGACCAAATATATCAGGATACCATCATACAATATAAAACTGTCGCTATTTATTACCAACAATAAATCATTTGGTTTTTAGCTGTTAGCTAGCGGCAATTCTTTCTCCTAATGGTCTCCTAATTTTGCTGAGTTTCTTTTCTCTTATTCTTGCTGTCTGGCCACTGAGTCATATTTTTCTGTTTTACAGCTAACGACAGCACCCAGATATCTTCCACCAACGCTGATTAGCGCTGACTTCGCTGCAAACCAGCTCGCCACGGTCTACCCCTACACGTTTGGCGAGAAACCGGGACTGAAGCACGTTAAAACCTTTCTCATTTCTATACAAACTGAACGGAGTAGAAAGTTTACTTAAGGGCATTTGTTGCCATGCCTTATTTCAGGTCAGTGTACCTCCACAACAACAAGCTGTCCGACGCAGGTTTACCAGAGGGAATGTTCAACGGTTCGGACAACTTGGAGGTGTTAATCCTCTCCAGCAACTTGCTGCGCTACGTCCCTAAAGGCCTGCCAAAAGCACTCTTCCGTCTTCATTTGAAGGTACTGCTAACGAACCGAACTGTTTGCAGAGCATAGCAGATTGTGTGCTAGAATCTGAAGGTAGTCTATCACCACAGTTAACAATTTTAGCTCAGAGGGCTAAGGTATTGTCTCAATCATGGTGATTATTCCCTAAGCTGATGCAACACTCGAAGGTAGTTCATTCAGAGCAGGTTAACTTCCAGCTTGGTCCTGGGATACTGCCAAAAGCACTGTAGCTAATCTGTAGCTGTAGCTACCCTAGTGTTTTTTTAATATCGGATTTTCTGCCAATTTCCCAATTCCCACAACTAGCTAACTCTAGTTCAGCATGTGCTTCCTCTGACCTGCCTGTAGATCTTTTTGAACTGCTCCTCATGTTATGTCACAGGGCAGCATAACACACTTGGAGGAAAGTACTATCTGCCCTCTTCCACATACATGAGCTCACAGATTGACTGTGATCATCACTGTGATCAACAAGGAAAAGAGAGTAAGCCTCTCCCACCCAGAGCAAAAAATCGACAATAACGACGTTGCCAGCTACAGGACTTATGAAAAACGACTCATTATTTTTTTTACCAATCAGGCTTGAGAATCGTCGACGGCACTTTTGTGTAACATTATTTGGAAAATGTTGCTGCTGTCCAAACAGAGATTTGACTCTTCTAATCTTTCTCCTCTAAAAAGTCTTTTCTGTTAACCTTGTTCCTTCAGAATAACAAACTGGAGAAGATTCCTTCTGGTGCATTCGAGAACCTGCCCCATCTGAGGGAACTGTACCTGCAGAACAACCTCCTGAGCAACAGCGGCATGGAGAACACCACATTCAGGTCTTACTCGGTGTGAAACAGAAAGGCCATACCCTCAGCTTCTTCATAACGCTCCCACTCCGAGCAACCCCTCTTCAGCTTCCCGTTATTCTTTATCATGAACCGTAATCCCTCTCTCACGTTCTTTCCGTATCTCTTCAGATCTCTTGCGGTCTCGCTGTTCCCCATCCAGCTTTCTTTTTCCACTTCATACTCCCTCCTTCCTGCTTCACAGCTTTCTTGGATGAACGTTCCCTTATCTTATTTTCTCCTCCTCAATCTACATAAACCAAAAGCTCCTAGAGAAGCACTAAACACCACACAACTTCACGTCTTTCTTCTTCAGTCGAGGAACATGACGCATTTTGAAGGAAACTCATGACATGCCTGACATAACCTGTAAATTCTCATGATCTCACGTTCTCGCTCTCTCTCTCATACAAGCTGGAGTTTAGTGAACTTCACAAGCATTGTCACTTTTTTTGTCTGAAGGAAGTTCTGCAGATAACTGTTCTTCTGGTATAATTTGTGATATCGCCATAAGACTTTTCGTATGTTTTCATGTGAATCTTTCTCTCAGTCATCTGAGCAGACTGGAGTACCTGGACCTGTCCAACAACAACCTGAGCGCAGTACCCCTAGGTCTCCCTCGGACCCTGATGCTGCTCCACCTGGAGAAGAACTACATCACGTCTGTCAAGGTCGATTCCCTCAGCGCTGTGAAGGATCTTCAGTACCTGTTGCTTCACCACAACCGGCTTCGTGCTCGCCACATCCACCGCGACGCCTTCCGCGGCCTCAAGCGCCTCC
>JAFFST010003113.1:49070-59070 GCA_022414735.1 Noturus placidus | reverse complement strand
ATACTATATAGAGTGTAGATGATGCAGGTCATGGGACTCTGAGCATTACTGATGATGTAGTTAATGACTAAGTAATATTGATGATGATGATGCAGGTCATGTGATTCTGAGCATTACTGATGATATAATAAGAGTGGAGATGATGCGAGTTCGGCTTTTAAAAATATGTAATTTTTTTTTAATCTTTAGGCTACATTTGCACATCATTTACAATGTGTGTGTGTGTGTGTGTGTGTGTGTGTGTGTAGGAAGTCCATTAACCTCAGCCTCATTTATCTCAGAAACCACTTTAACGTCCTCTCTGATATGTCACTCGCCTCAAGGCAGCATGGGAAAATGATACAAGTGCTCTAAAGGAATTATCCGTGATAGATTATTGTTATTTTATCTCTTTAACTTTTTCTTCTGGAGCAGATAGAGTTCTGTTGGAGCTTCGCCTTTTTTATAATTGAAAACAAAAGTATGGAAAGAGCAGCCGGTGAGTCGTGTGGTGCTGACGACAAACACTTCACCCTGAGATATTTTCCACAAGAAAAAAAAAACTTTAGAAAAAACTTATTTCAGAGTCACTAATGTGCAAGTATCCTGAGGTCTGAAAAAGAAGAAAATGATCATTTAATTCTATTTACTAAATTCCGCAGATTTCAATCTGGTATTTATTATCATTAGAAATATACTGTGTCTCTTCAACTCCTGGAACTCCTGGAGTTATTTTAGTATTTTTATTTTACACAGATTTTCAGTCCTTCCAGGATTTTGCGATTGCAGAGATTAACGCAAAATCGAGGAAGCTCCGCAATATTCTGAGGCACATGTAATTTTTCAAAATTACCACAGATTTTCCGCAGATTCAGGCCGAGACGCGTCGTGATGATGTCATGTTCAGCCAAAGCACTCTTCGATTCACACACGTTGAAAACGAGTACAGCCAAAAAGCTCTCGTTTACCAACAAACATCACTGTGAAAGATATATAAATATTTATAATTTATAACTATTTTAATTGTGATCTCGTCCATTCAAAGCACCAAAAAAACTTTGCAAGTTGTATCACAATATTTTTTTAAAAGC
This sequence comes from Noturus placidus, assembly GCA_022414735.1. NCBI lineage: Eukaryota > Metazoa > Chordata > Actinopteri > Siluriformes > Ictaluridae > Noturus > Noturus placidus. The sequence continues at coordinate 58,000 of JAFFST010003113.1, read as the reverse complement.
CACAGTAAAAATTTGTATTTTTTGGCTGCAACGATGACGAAAAAACATCGGGAAATCCTGTACGAATTTAATGTAATTTTATGTCACCTGCATTTAAAAGATATTAATATGACTGAAATTTTTATCAAAATTCCAAAAAATTCCTCCAAAAATGTCACCACATTAAAATAAATAATAATAAAAAGTCTAATATTCAGGGTTTTATTTATTTATTTTTTTTTTTGTAAATCATGAATTTTACACTAACTCACATTGAAAACAAGACTTTTTTTTATTTATTTAATTAAAAAAAAAAAAATCAATGCAGGGATGAGGATTTGTCCGCTCAGTGTTTTTTTAAGTAAACTAGCTTCTAAATGCTGCTCGGTAAGTCACAGAACAGGCCGCATGCGCTAGTGAGAAGATTTGAGAAAAGTTGAGACAACAAATACTTTATATTATGTTTAATATTTGAATGTTTTAAATACATTTACATTTATTCATTTAGCAGATGCTTTTATCCAAAGCAACTTACAAATGAGAGCACACTCTCATTTGTAATAAAAAGAAGAAAGGTGAAAAATCTTTTTTCTGTCAGCAAGAAATTCTTATTAGCGACATTTGTCGTTCCCCCAGCCCCCCTCAAACACACACACACACACACACACACACACACACACACACACACACACACACACAGACACACTCCGTTATGTGTCTATCTTTGGTGCAGGATACCAGGAATCCTTACTTCTTCTTTTTTCCGCTTGTTTTATTGAGTTGTATTTTATCGTTCACACCCGATACACAGCAGATGGCTTCCATTATTTTGTAAGGACAATCTCATTCAGGGCGTGATGAGATCAAGTTTAATGAAGGATCCATCCTGAGGGACGTTGGTACCACCTTCTTGCTGTTTGCCCTCGCACAGGCCAGAAGTAGGTCTTCGCCTTTGGAACTGAAAGCCAGTAAAACAGCTAGCACAAGAGGGTTTAAAGTCGGAGCGTTTGGCTTTGGTCAAAAGTGGCTCCAAGAAAAAAAAAAAAGGGATCAGACGCTTTACAGAAATCAGCAGCAGGTCACCAGATTTCCTGTGCCTTCATGTCCGTGGAAACATGACTCAAAATATTTGGATGGAGGCTTCTGATGTGAGGCACAGATGGAGAGAAACTGGCTCACATAAAGAAGTGTTGTGGCTTTCTTTCTTTGACTTTTTCTGTATGTTATTCGTTATAGTGGATGAGCGCACTAACGAGAATCGTAACAACCACCTTCCATATACCCCTGCAGCCCCTACCACAGTAACAGACCAGAAGAACATCCTTTATGACAATCTGATGGCTAGTCACTTAGCTAACAACAAATAACAACTGACATGCTAAAATAACGGGAAACTGATTTAACTAGGAACAGACAGGTTTGCCTTCAAGCAAGCTGTCATATTTAGCTCAAATGACTAATTATCTAACATTAGCTTTCTCTCTGTACTTATACTAAACTTTGTAGCAACTAACACAAACACTTTAAGATGCTTTTTTTTTGGGGGGGGGGGGGGTAGGGCAACGCTAACCAATGGGATAGGAAGCTGCTGTTGTTGGTAGTGGACTCAGACATCAGTACACCGAGACAGGGCTTTATTATATATTTGAAAAGCATATAATAAACACAGTCTACATGCTAACACACGGCTAATAGCAAAATCAGATTAGTAGCTAATAATATGATGTTTCAAATATCATGTGTAAGATTAGAAACAACAACAACAATAATAATAATAATAATAATAATAATAATAATAATAATGTTCATATTTCAGCTAATAGCATGATAATGGTTTTAGCCTAAACTGTGAATGCCAAGCATCTGATATTTTTATAACAGATTACCCCTTTTTTAATTTTTTTAAAAATAAAAAATATTCTGGAAGTATTTTCTGTACTGCAACATCATCCTTAATGTGTTTTGTACACAGCAATGAAATTATTTTTTCAAAGAAAACGCTCATCTGTTTGTTTTTTCTTCTTTATATACATGTATGTTCAACAGTTGTTTATCACGTGACCTGTAAAGATACAGTTTGCCCCTGGAGTGTTTATTTACAGGACATTAAAGCTGACTGATTAACGTAACGTCATCAAGTCCGGCTAATAAACCTGAAAGTGTTCTTAATCCTGCAGCAAATATGGACGATGAGCTGTTTCTAATGCTAGCAACATGGCCTTGCACTAGCAAATGAAGAGCACAGCTGGGATATATGATATAATATCAATAGCTTGGTCAATTATATCACAATACACTTTCTGGCTAGTAATGAGTTGTGTTTGTTTTTTGTTTTTTACAGATTTGTACGTTATAATTTTTTTTGTAAACATTAAATCAAGTTTTTCTTTTTTTTTCTGAGATATTGTGGGTATCCAGGGTATGTGGACATAAGTGCAGATGAGCTTTATTAAATAAACAACTAACAAACACACACACGGGCAAATAAAATAACCAAAAAACTATTAACAAAATGCGCCATAAACACAAGCCGCCAACAACAACAACAACAACAACAACAACAACAACCATATAAGAAGCACAACACTCTTTTCGCTTTTCTCACTGGTGTACCCACAATGCTGTTTGATTAGTGGTGCCTTTAGTTATGTAGTGTGTCCAGCTCTCTCTCCTCCTCATCTGTACAACTTGTTCAAATGGAGCATCTTCCAAAGCTGGGGCGCACGGTGGCTTAGTGATTAGCACATTCCCCTCATGCTTTCAGGATCCAGGGTTCGAGTGCCGGGGCCATGTGTGTGCGGAGTTTGCATGTTCTCCCCGTGCTGAGGGGTTTCCTCCGGGTACTCCGGTTTCCTCCCCAGTCCAAAGACAAGTATGGTAGGCTGATTGGCTTGTCTAAAGTGTCCGTAGTGTATGAGTGGGTGTATATGTGATTGTGTGCCCTGTGATGGATTGGTACCCCACCTTGTGCCCGATGCTCCCTGGGATAGGCTCCAGGTTCCCCGTGACCCTGAACAGAAGTAAGCAATAGAAGATGGTTGGATGGTCGTTTTTTCGTACAGCTGCATTGCATCCTGGGACTATATATCCTGGGCAAATAATAACGGCATCAACCAACAGTTCGCAAGAGTTTTACTTTAAAATGACCGTAAAAGTTGCCCCCCCCCATCCCTTTACACTGCTGAACACCTCGGGATCTCTCCTCATCACAATCTTCACCTGAGACTCATAAAGCATTATTATTTTAAGTATTATTTTGCTCACATGCAAAACGTGCCTTGCCCGTACTTCCTCTACCAGCTACCTGAGATGTCGGAGATGATGATTGTGCTCTTCTGGACTCTACACACTGTTAAGACAACAAATAAAGTTTTTTTGTTTGTTTTTGAGGCCAGAAAGTGGAACATTTTGTAAACATCATTCGTCCAGATGACTCGAAGACCGACCCGAGGATCGATTTCACAAGCCCATGAAAAAGAACGAAGACACACACACAATGTATAATCTGTGCAACGAGGTTGACCTTTCAGACTGACCTCGTAATCACAACACCGTTGTAATAGAGAAAATAAACAAAAACAGAACGCATTTTTCTTCTTCTCATAATCTTCTGTTAATTTCACTTCTGTTAAAACGGATTTGTCTCCGTCTGTCTTCTTCTGCTGGTTCAGTTTGTCTTTTACTTTTACACCTCAGTCAGGCAGAAACACTGACTGGGAGTTTTATACAAATGCACCTGTATCCAGGATCGCTTTAGAGACAGAAAGTTTTCTTTTCTTGCAAATGTATATTTCTCTGCCAGGAATATATTTTTATTTAGAAAAGTGAGAAAGAATTAGCCTACCAAGCTATACGTTGCTACACAAGACAAATCCAGACAAATGAAGTTCCACCGTCTGTGATGCGGCTAAATGGAAAAACATTTTCTATATGATGAGCAAGAGGAGCAAAAAAAAATACACCTAGGAACATCAAATTAAGCTTTAAATGAACATGAGAAATTATTATAAATAATGACATAAAACAAACTAAAAAAAGTTAAATACTTATGATTACACAGCTTAAAAATCATGTTTTTGTCAGTTTATACAATTTTACAGCGCTAAATTAGATTTACGCTTTTGATGTTAAAAGAATTTTAAAAAATCAGGTTTCTACAAAAACAAACAAACAAACAAAAAAAAATCTACGAATGCTGTTCCATCGCCTCAAACTTAAATGCAGAACGAAATGTAACCCCGAATCGAATTACAGCAAGAAGCTAATCCGTTAATCCGTGTATATCGTTTATGTCCGGATCGTCCAACACAGCCGCTATACGTTGGTCTCGAGGCCGTTCATGTCGATGGAGCAGTGTTCTTTGTCCTTGTGTTTAAGGTGTCGTGGGGGCACCGGGGGTATTTTTCGCTCAGGAGGCGGGGGTCGCACTCCTTCCTCTAACTGCATGAGTCGGGCAACATCCGGGGAGACAAGCTCAGGTTTGCCCCCTGTTGGAAGAGGCTGGAAGCTGCCATTATTCTGCTGGCAGTTCATCAGCTGCTGGATGTGGACGGGTTTCGTCTCGCAGATTAGAGGAATCTGGAGAGAGGAGGAGAATAAGTGAAAGTGGAGGAGATGATAAACTCGTACATTGGCTCAAGAGTTTTAGAAAAATATTCTTAGCTGGATGTGCACTGAACAGAACAAATTCATTCTCTGTGTATTCATTCTCAAATTCATTCTCACCATACTGCAAGAAAGGTGGAGTTCAGCTCCATTTCAAATGAAAATGTTTTGGGATAAAGTTTTGATTTGCTTCCAAAAAAAAGAAAGAATTAAATTTAGGGACTAGATGGAGATGTTGGATACTGAATTAGCTAAATTTCTCCTGGACAGGAAATGACATCATTAGTTTTTATAAATTAGTATAAATAAATTGCCATTTTTCACATTTTATATCTGTCCATGTACATTAAAATGGCTAATGGAATTGAATTATGAAGGGGGAAATAACTAATTTATTAGCTAATAGCTAAGAAATAAGGTAATTGTAATCTGGGCTGGAAGTGAGGTCCACTGGCTCCAGTGTTATGAAATGTTGCTGTAGGAGGGTCAGAACCCAGAACAGAGAAAGTGACATCATCCATGTGTAAAAACAAAGCACACAAACATAACGGACACACATACACACACATTGTAGTCAAGGTCAAACATGGAGATAAAAACATGAACACACACAGGGGCCTATGTCACCATGCACACACATACAGAAGGAAAACAGAACATTAAGAATAATCAAAAGAGTAGTAAGATATTATAAGGATAATATAATGAGATTATGAAATATGGAATCGGTATAACAATATTTAAAACAGAAATGTAGAGCAATTGAATAATAAACCAGAAATACAGAAAGAACTGGGTCAAAGTGCACCCACGTGATCAAGGCCTCGAATTGTTTTGTTTTAAGACACTTTCTGTTCCCTATGGTATTCGAGAGAGGCGCTTTTCAAAACATACTGGTATCTAAGATAAGCTTTTTTTTTTGTTTCTTATGGTGTCTGGGAGCAGCTGGATCTGAACACGATAAGCTCATTTTACAATGTAATGGGAGGCGCTGAGCTCTCTCTAGGTCATCCTGACCTAAGAAAATAGTATAAATAGAAGAGCTCGTGTATCTGGCTGATTGGGATCGCGTTTAAGACTCTCAACTGCGTGGATTCCGGCTGGTGAAATGGAACGAATAAACTTGGACCCTTGCTTCTCCTCACTCATGACTGGTATCTTTATTTTTTCTTTCACCAATTGAATATGTGAGTATCTTTTTCTAGAATAAATGTCATTGGGTAATAAACTAAATTTAATTCCACAGAGGCGGAGCTTTGTGTGGAATTAATGAAACAGCAACCGATGTTTTCGTAGTTCATTGTTTAACCACTTGAGCTCAGGTGTACATTACCTTGAAACAAAATTGCTATCTTCTCTTAAAACCTCAGACGAGCTGAAATCCTGCCATGTTTAACTCTTGCTTTAATTGAACATGTACAAATCATGTGTGTATCGGCATATAAACACTAGAGAAAACAGACGACCAAAGCAGCACGCGTCGGCCTCGTCCTCTTGCCTCTTGTCCATTTTTTTTTGTGAAAACTGAGAAAATTGAGTATCTTTAATCCAACCAGAGGCAGCGCGCCCTCATATTTTGGCAGATAACTGATAATGGGATCGTCCTGCACACATGGTGTCCATTAAAAACCCGATTCTGCACAGACTGAACCTTTAACCTCAATCACAAAGTCTTAAAAGTCATCGGTTGTGCAGAATAAAAATAAAAAGTCACTCTTTACCTTCTAGACATGTGTCCAGACATGTTTGTGTGTGTGTGTGTGTGTGTGTGTGTGTGTGTAAAGTTTGCACTGTAGCTAACGAGTACATTAGCCTCGGCACAAAACGCTTCTTGACTGAATATTTATAATTATTCCTTTACTCTAACGTTGATACGTCTCTGTGTTAATAATGAGTTTACCACTGACATGTGCTGTTCTTAAACGTCCCTCATGAATAAAGCTGACTTGTGTTGAGAAATGATCCAGTGGCTTATGGTAATGAAACTCCCAGTGCTTTATGGTAATGCTCAGCGAAGATTCTGCTGATTAATCACTTTATTAAGCACGTGAACTTCCTGCATCATTCCAGCATGTAAACCCTGCTCCCCTGAGAGGAACGAAATGGACGTTTCCCTCGGATTGAAAGACGGTAGATTAGATCTAGACAGTAGATTTATCCTGTCTGGCTTCCTGTCTGCTTTATTATCTCAGTATTTAGGTAACATTGTGCTCAGTGTGTCTGATAAAGCACTCTGGGTTTTCTCTTAGTGACCTCCAGTATTCTACACCAGTGGTTTTCAAATCGGGGCCTCTTGGGGGCCGCCAGGGGGCGCCCGGGGGCCTCAACAGTTTGGTGTGAAAAATAGATTCTCACTCTCAGACAACCAAACACAGTCACAATCAATTCCTAATGTAATGTAAATATGTAAGATGTAATTATTAATAAAAAAGGGCGATATATACGGAAATCTGTATTTTTAATGTGTTTTATAGACATCTTGCAAAAGGGTGGCCTCGGTCAAATGTTAATGCCATTTGGGGGGCCTTGCCTTGTAAAATCTTGGGAACCCCTGTTCTGCACTTCTTAGAAAAGGACATATGTATTGTAGGTTATTCCACATCAGTGTCATGCTCTCGTTGCTTTCATGACCAAACTCTCAGTCAGCATGGGAAATAAGATTTCACAACATCAAACAATATGGCAGCTGCTATGACAACTGGCAGTAATAATGTAAACATGACAGTGATATACAACTAGACGTAGATTTGTTTGACATCTTCTGGAATGACACGTTTATGAAATGACACGAAAATCTGAATTCAAACTTAATCACATGACATCACATTTATGATAGGACACTTCAAACATCTGACACGACACACTTATGGCACCTGGCATGAGATGTTAATGATATGACACATTAATGTCATGACCAGTGAAATGACAAGGTTCCAGAGAGTTACTACCTGATCTACGTTACCACTTGGTTAGCAACAGCGTTCATTTTTTTCATTTCCTTTGAGTAGTAAGGGAGTCACATGTCACATGTCACCAGCATGACTTCAGGAGCTTGATCAACAACAAAACAAGATGCTACTCACTCCATCTCCCTCTTGCATGAAGTCTTTCCTGCAGATGTGCGCCATGATTCCTGTAGCCAGCGCGTCTCCCATCACGTTCACCATAGTGCGAAACCGGTCCCTATTAACACAGGGCAAAGGGCAAAAGTCGGATGCTGAACACGGCACCAAAGAACGAGACCTGTAAACTGTTAGTCGCAAACCAGATACAATGAACATGAAGTTTGCACATCTGCACAGGAGAGTAAGTATGGAGCAAAAGATTCTGTATGAGAGACATGAAAGTGGATTTTCTACAACATTAAATGTAACTATAAATGGTTAAAGTATGACGTTGTTATTTATTTTAAAAAGTTTAAATTCAAAAAGTTAATTATTGGAATAAAACACTTGGGGACGAGCTGTTAAAGGAAAATAATCTGCTTCTGTGTGGTAACAGTAACTGCTTCGTTAATCATTGTCCCATTGAAACCCTGGATGAGGGGTGCCGATACTTTGAGCAGAGGAACTGATGGAATCCAGTCAGTAATTCTACACCCATTAAGTATTATCTTTATGGTAGTTGAAGCCAATAAACTAAAAGATGAAGGATTCTACTCACAAAGCCCAGTCCACAGCAATGATGAGTGTGATGTCATCGGTTGGCAAGCCAACGGAGGTCAGCACTATTACCATGGTAACCAGGCCAGCCTGCGGGATGCCCGCCGCACCGATACTCGCTGCTGTGGCTGTGATGCTTTATTTTTAGAATTAAATTATTAAATGTTACATTTTTACAGATGTTTTTGTCTCACCTTTTCAGTGTACATATATTTTAATTAACACATACACACACACACACACACACACACACTCAGAAACGTTACAGGAACATTACAGGAATGTTACAGGAACGTTGCAGGAATGTTACAGGAACTTTACAGAAACGTTGCTGGAACTTTACAGGAACGTTACAGGAATTTTACAGGAACATTGCAGGAACTTTACAGAAGCGTTTCAGGAATGTTACAGGAATGTTACAGGAACTTTACAGGAACATTTCAGGAGCTTTACAGGAACATTACAGGAACGTTACAGCAATGTTACAGGAACGTTGAAGGAACTTTACAGGAACATTAGAGGAAAGTTAGAGGAATGTTACAGGAACGTTACAGAAACTTTACAGGAACTTTACAGGAATGATGCAGGAACTTTACAGGAATGTTACAGGAATGTTGCAGAAACATTTCAGGAATGTACCATAAGAGATAACCATAAGAAAATGTTCAAAGGGGGGGGGGGGGG
>JAFFST010003113.1:37326-49050 GCA_022414735.1 Noturus placidus | reverse complement strand
AAGTTAATAAGCATTTTTCAGAGTTTAATACCAACAAACCCGGTTTCTAACATACTTTCATAATCTGATTGCGTGTTTATTTGTGGAAAAATGGCGGCTAATTTGCAAAAATATAAATTCACAGAGTCAGCCAAGTCTAGGCCCAGAAACGCTTCAGCCACGAGCTCCGCTGCCTCACCGGGCTCGGAGCCCCCGCTTCGGCTGAACAGCCAGGAGTTGGATGCTGAGTCCTTGAAGGCAGATATCCTGCTTTCGATAAGGTAAAGAAAGGGCCGAAATTGCTTCGGTGATAAAAACGGAGTTGAGGAGCGCACTTGTGGAAAGTTTTGACTTTCTTAAAAGTGAGTTGCAAGCGGTGAAAGCAGAGATACAAAACAATATAGCTGCCATGCACTCCGAAATCAACCAGGTGAAAACCACTATTATAGAGGTGGAAAGTGGGCTAACGACATGTTCGGACAAAGTGGCGGCTCTACAGAATACAGTAAAGGGTCTGGCAGCAGAGATGGATGGACTCAGACATAAATGTGAGGATATGAAGGGCAGACTGAGGAGGTGTAATATAAGAATTCTGGGGGTGGCGGAAACGAACGGATCCACTTCCACAAAATCGGTCTCAGAGCTACTGAGAGAGACATTACAGCTGGATAGAGATGTGCTTGTGGACCGCCCTCATAGAATCCTGGGCCCTGTGAGGAAGGATGGGAAACCACGTGCCATCATAGCCAAACTCTACTATTATCAGGACTGTGTTGAGGTATTGAGTCAGCCGCGCGCTTGAGCTTCGCTCCGGCATAACGTGAGACGATTGCTATCTATCCAGATTACACCGCGAGTGTCGCTAAGGCCAGGGCGGCTTTCAACGAGGTCAGGAAGCTGCTTCATAACCGGCAGTGGGTGCGATATGGCATCCTGTTTCCGGCTCATCTCCGTGTTACATATAATGGAGAGGAAAATGAGTTCACAGATGCAAGCAAAGCGATGAGCTACGTTAAGAAAAAGATCATTAGTACTGAGGAGAGCTGAGTGAGTTACATGGAGCAGACTAATTCATCGTTTCTGAACTCGGATTGGATAATAACTGTTCGATCAGACGTTTACTCTGACAAGGAGGATGATCAACAACACTGTGTTATTTTCTGTTATATATGCTGGGATAGGGGGTGTGATTCTACACTGTGATAGGACGCACTTTTTCAATTTTCTTTTCATACCAGGGGTTCGGGGGGAGCTTGAGCAGTAAGCTCTATAGAGTTCCTCCACACAAGCACTGAATGTGCGGATTTGTTTTGGGAGTTGATGGGGAGCACCTTGTTCTTGTAGGTGCTGTGTGTGTGTGTGTGTGTGTGTGTGTAATGGGAGGGTGTGCCAGACTTTTATTGTGTTTAATAAAGGACTTCACAGAAGCCAGGCATCTGTGATGTGGCTTATCTACTGTTGTTCTAAGATCCCTGTAGTGCCCAGATTTCTAACCTTTTCTTCTTTCTCTCTATCATTATGACTGACTTCAGTATTCCCAGAAGTTAGTATATTGGTATGGTTAATTTTGTGAGCTGGAACGTTAAGGCGCTTAATCACCCTTTGAAGCGAAAGAAGGTATTTACACATCTGAAACGGCTTAATGTAAATGTTGCATTTCTACAGGAGACTTATCTATGGTTATCAGACCATTCTAGATTGGGAGGGGAGTGGTCGGGACAGATTTTTAATTAAAATTTTCATTCGAAGGCTAGAGCGGCAGCTATATTAATTGATCGGAATACACCATTTACGATGACGAATGTGGACACTGACGCTGCTGGGCGCTATGTTATTGTCGTTGGGAAGCTTTATACTTTCCCGGTAATTTTGGCCAGTGTTTATGCACCAAACTGGGATGATTTGATTTTCTTCACAAAAATAAATTCCCGCCTATAAAATATGGCATCGCATTACCTTATCCTCGGCGGGGATATGAATTGTACTCTCTCCCCTGTGCTGGATCGTAGCTCACCTAGATCTTCGTCCCTGTCCGGGGCAGCGCGTTCTATACAGCTCTTCCTTGAATCGTACGGCGTGGTGGACGTGTGGCATTTTCGCAACCCTGCTTCTAGAAGCTACTCCTTTTTCTACTCGGTTCATAACACATATTCCCGTATAGACTATTTCTTTTTGGACAAAAGAATGCTTCCCCTCATAGCTAGATGTGACTATGGGCCTATAATTATTTCATACCACTGTCCCTTGACTATTCGAATGCGCATCCCGAATATACAATCCAACTATCGTCCTTGGAGACTTAATCCTCATCTCCTGTCGGATGATGTATTTACTAGTTTTATTGCAGCTGAAATTTTGTTTTTTTTGGATACTAATCAGACACCTGGAATGTCTTCCCTGACTATTTGGGAGTCGCTGAAGGCGTATTTATGAGGTCAGGTCATCTCATACTGTGCTAATCAGAAGAAAGTGAATATGGCTCGACTGGGAGAATTGGCGGAAGAGATTCTTAAGCTGGATAAGGCACATGGCCAATCACCTTCTGCAGATTTTGTGAAGAGGCGTTTGTCACTGCAGACAGAGTTCGAACTTTTATCGACGAAACAGGCTGAGTATCTTATCTCCAAATCACGATGTGGGTTTTATGAGCATGGGGAGAAGGCTGGACGGGTTCTTGCCCACCAGCTAAGAAGGAGGACTGCTAATCTGTCCATCTCTGAAGTGTATGATGAGCAGGGCTCGAAGAATACAGATAATCATAAGATTAATTCCAGCTTCCAAGCGTTTTATATGTCCCTATACAGCTCCAACCCATCTGTAGACCCTTCTGCATTGGAAGACTTTTTTAAGACCCTGCATGTTCCGTCCTTAGATCCAGGGGATGCCGCACGGTTGGAGGAGGACCTCTCGGGCGGTTAGATAGCATCTACGATTGGTTCCATGCAAAACGGCAAGTCCCCAGGACCGGATGAATATCCAGCCATTTTCTATAAAAAATTTTCAAGCCAACTCTTCCCTTTGTTACTGTCAGTTTTTAGGGAGTCGCTCTCTTTGAGAGCCCTGCCATCTACTATGCGTGAAGCAGTTATCTCCTTACTCCTTAAGAAGGATAAGAGCCCTCTTGAGTGTAGCTCTTACCGTCCAATTTCTTTATTAAATAAGGATTTTAAAATCCTAGCTAAAACTTTGGCGTGTCGCTTGGAGGGAGTTCTTCCATCCAGTATATCACCGGACCAAACAGGTTTTTATTAAGAATAGATACTCTTTTTTCAATATCAGATGCCTCTTCAATATCCTGTATAGCCCCTCTCCATCTGGTACCCGGAAGTGGTGCTTTCACTCGACGCTGAAAAGGCATTTGACCGGGTGGAGTGGGGCTATCTTTTCAGCACGCTGGAGAGATTTGGATTCAGTCCTAAGTTTGTATCATGGATCAAACTTTTATATACGTCTCCTAGGACGGCTGTTCGTACTAATAATAATTTATCCACCTACTTCAAGCTCCAGCGGGGTACAAGACAGGGCTGTCCTCTATCGCCAGTGCTATTTGCTGTGGCGATGAAGCCATTGGCTGTAGCGCTAAGACAGAATACTGGCATTAGGGGTATCCGGCGTGCGGGTATAGAGCATAAAGTTTCTTTGTACGTGGATGACATGCTTGTGTTCATCTCACAGCCCCATGAGAGTCTCCCTGAACTAATGACCCTACTCAAGGCTTTCGGTAGAATATCGGGCTATAAGGTCAATATTCAAAAAAGTTAGCTGATGCCTGTTGGGGAGGGGGCTCTACAGGTACCCCTGGACTCATTTCCTTTCAAAATTTGTCTAAAGAAATTCAAGTATCTCGGGGTGTGGGTTACGCATAGTTATAAAGATCTATACCTTGCTAATTATCAGCCACTATTGTCCAATCTGAGGCAAGATATAGAGCGGTGGGTCTCCCTGCCTCTCTCCCTTGGGGCAGAATCAATACTATAAAGATGAATGTGCTGCCTAAATTTTTATATGTTTTTCAGTGTTTCCCAATGTTTCTTACCAAGTCCTTCTCTTCGAAACTGAACAATCAGTTATTATCCTTCATCTGGAACAAAAATCCACCACGGATCAAAAGGCATATATTGCAGAGACCTCGAGTGAAGGGAGGGATGGCACTCCCAAACTTCATGTACTATTACTGGGCAGCCAATATAAGATCGCTGATCACCTCCCCGGCAGCCCTATTGTGTGCTAAGTTACCATTCGCACAACCTCTGTCTAGCTTTACCTCTAATCCAGTTGTTATACACTCAATCAGAATTTGGAATCAGTTTAGATGATCTTTCTCTCTTGGGGGCTTGTCACTCATGGAGCCGATTGCAAACAATCATCTGTTTATGCCATCTTTGATGGATCAGTCTACTTGTTACTTGGTCTAATAAGGGGGCTGTCTCACTGTCTGACCTGTATTTTGAGGGCGTTTTTGGATCGTTTGAACCGCTAAAGCAGAAATATGGCATTCCCAGATCGCATTTTTATAAATATTTGCAGGTTAGAAGCTTTGTGGCCTTAAATTCGGACACCTTCCCATTGTGCCCTTCCAATTCTTTATTAACTGCAGTTTTTAAATGTAAACTGGCTAGGAAACAGACAATAAAGGCCATCTACGACCTTCTCAGTATGCATGATTTGTCGTCACTTGATCTCCTCAAGAGTAAATGAGAGACGGACCTGGGTGAATCAATTTCTGATACGGATTGGTGCAAGGTAATCAAAGGAATTTTCTCCTCCTCCATATGTCTCAGTCATGCCTTTGTCCAATTTAAAATTGTTCACTGTCTGCTTTGGTCCAAAACCAGGCTCTCAAAGATTAATTCCGGCATTAACCCCACATTTGATCGATGCAGACAGGCCCCAGCCACTCTGCTGCATATGCTCTGGACTTGTCCGAAGCTGTACACATTCTGGCAATCTATATTTGATACTTTTACTAAGATATTGGGAAGTGTAGTACAGCCATCTCTTCTAATTGCACTGTTTGGGGTGACACCGGAGAACTCTCCTTTTAGACAGTATGAGACCAGCATGATGTCCTTCTGTACCCTCCTGGCCAGGAGATTAATATTGTTTAGATGGAAGGATCCTGCTCCACCAGTGTATGGTCACTGGGTCAGGGACGTCATGTGTCATCTTAAGTTGGAAAAGATTGGGTACACTGTCAGGGGAGCGACTGGGATATTTTACAAAATCTGGCAACCGTTTCTGTTCTTTGTCAGGGATGTGGACGCTGAAAGTATTGTGTTAATTGTCTGTAATTTTGTTTCTTTTGCTCTCTTCTTTTCTATGATGGTTTGGCTTTGCAATTTGTATTATGTATGTTCTATGTCTGGCACTGGGGGGAGGGGGGTGGTTTTGTTTTGTTTATTTGCTGTATATGTTTGAAAAATGTTAATAAAGAAACCTTGATCAAAAAAAAGAAAATGTTCACAGAACATTTCGGTAACAGTACTGACTTTCTTACCCAAAGTAGAAATTATGAAATGGTTCCCAAGAACAAATGACGCTGAGGAGAAAGCTCAAGAAACGTTCTGTTTTTTTCTTGTTTAATAACACTCGCACAGCTTTGTAGCTAATCAGATCCTTTAAACCGGAGTGTACTTTCTCGAGTGTGTGGGTCACTTTCTTCTAAATGGCAGGGTAAAAAAAAAAGAAGAAGCACGTTTTATGTCAAAATGTTTCAAAATATTATTCGGTTCTCTAACAAGTTTTTCCACGAGTCTTAACAGACTGTTCCCAAAATACTGATTTTAAAAAAAAACTATCCAGACTGTTTTCTATCAATCTCACGGGCAAATAATCACAAATTCAAAACATCAGCCTCCTCTGCAACCTTGAAGAAACTTCAAAAAACCCATACAGCTGTGGTTCAGTATCAGAGAAGCTTAGAGCTAGGCACAGAACCCGTGTGGAACCTTTTCATTAAAGGTGTTTTCTCAGTGTGAGTCCTTCAGGGCCTTTTAATAAAAAACCGAGAGTCGCAAATTACCACACAAGTCGAGAGAGAAGTTTAGTGCCTAGAAGATATTAAAAGGGCCATCAGTACTTTTTATTTTTAGACTCAATCAATCAATCCAGGTAATGAACACTGACAGCAACTCGTCTGTTTTTCAGGGCAAACATGACTGTAACAGTTTTCACTCTGAGAAATCGCTAAACAGCTCCGGAGACAGCGTTTGGGGGAAAAAAACACTATAAATACTGTGATATGGTGAAGTGTTTTTTAAGGAGAACATTTTGAACATTTACTGTATGGAGGGAGTCTCCAGTGTCAGAGTGCGTCCTGCACTTCCTGTCCCGTCTTTACCTTATGGTGATGATCTGGCCAAAGTC
The DNA here is from genome assembly GCA_022414735.1 of Noturus placidus. NCBI lineage: Eukaryota > Metazoa > Chordata > Actinopteri > Siluriformes > Ictaluridae > Noturus > Noturus placidus. The sequence continues at coordinate 42,705 of JAFFST010003113.1, read as the reverse complement.
CAGCTCATAGTTGTTGACTTGGGCGATAAAGATGGCCGCCACAGCCTCGTACAGCGCCGTGCCGTCCATGTTTATGGTGGCGCCAACAGGCAGCACGAAGCGAATGATGCGCCGGTCGATGTGGTTATTCTCCAGCAGGCACTTAAAAGTGATGGGCAGTGTGGCAGAGCTGGAACACACACACACACAAACACACACACACACACACAAACACACACAAGCACACACACATACACACACACACACACACACACAAACAAACACACAGACACACACACAAATACACACACATATACAAACACATACACACACGCCCGCGCATTATATTATAGTTAATTAAATAAATATAATAAGTTATTTGTGACATCTATTTAATTATTGCGAATTAAGGATAATTGAGTAACTAATATTTTCTTTTTTAAATGAACTATTAAAATGAATGAATTGAAAGTAAAAACAAATAACAATAAAATATATTTTATTCATTAACTCGTGCTAACTAATAATGTATTAACTGGTGAATTTCTTAATTAAATAAAAATTAATAATGCGTATTAACAATAAAAATAAATAAATAAATAAATAAATAAACAGAATAAAAATAACTATCATATGTATCTAACTTATTAGTTTGATAAGTTAATTAATTAATGTATTTATTATATAATTATATATTATGTAATGTATGTATTATTTATAAAGTAAATAAATATTAAATATTGTGATTAATTACCTATTACTAATAATAATGTCTTTCTTTATTTCTTTTTTAACTATAAAACCAACAGCTATAAAAACTAAACATAAATAACAATGAAATGCAGCTAAATAATTCCTAATAATAAATTCTGTGTAGATTATTAATTCATTGTTAATTAATAAATGAGCTACATTTGAATTAATTGGTTACATTTATTTAATTATTTCCATGTTGAGTCACAGTTTTTCACGTCCTCGTGTCACATGTCCTTGTGTCACACATCACACACCCTCATGTCACACATCGCACCCCCTGATGTCACACGTCACATGCCCTCATGTCACACATCACACGCCCTCATGTCACACATCACACGCCGTCATGTCACACATCACACGCCCTCATGTCACACATCACACGCCCTCACATCACACATCACACACGCTCATGTCACAAGTGACACATCACACGCCCTATTGTCACACATCACACGCCCTCACATTACACATCACACACGCTCATGTCACAAGTGACACATCACACGACCTATTGTCACACATCACACACGCTCATGTCACAAGTGACACATCACACGCCCTATTGTCACACATCACACGCATTCATGTCACACATTACATGCCCACATGTCACACATCACACGCCCTCATATCATACATCACTCGCCCTCATGTCACACATCACACGCCCTCATGTCACACATCACACACGCTCATGTCACACATCACACGCCCTCATGTCACACATCACACGCCCTCATGTCACACATCACACGCCCTCATGTCACACATCACACACGCTCATGTCACACGTGACACATCACACACCCTCATGTCACACATCACACATCACACACCCTCATGTCACACATCACACCTCCTCATGTCACAATCACACCTCCTCATCTCACACATCACATATCACACACCCTCATGTCACAATCACACTCACACGTCCTCATCTCACACATCACATATCACACACCCTCATGTCACACATCACACATCACACGTCCTCATCTCACACATCACATATCACACACGCTCATGTCACACATCACACATCACACGTCCTCATCTCACACATCACATATCACACCTCCTCATGTCACAATCACACCTCCTCATCTCACACATCACATATCACACACCCTCATGTCACACATCACACCTCCTCATCTCACACATCACATATCACACACCCTCATGTCACACATCACAAACCCTTATGTCACACATCACACCTCCTCGTGTGACACATCACACCTCCTCATGTCACACGTCACATGCCCTCGTGTCACATGTCACACATCACGCATCCTCATGTCACACATCATAAACCCTCATGTAACACGTCACACAGCACACGCCCTCATGTCACACGTCACATGCCCTCGTGTCGCATGTCACACATCACACGCCCTCATGTCACACATCACAAACCCTCATGTCACACGTCACACAGCACACGCCCTCATGTCCCACATAACAAACCCTCATGTCACACGTCACACAGCACACGTCCTCATGTCACCCATCACAAACCCTCATGTAACACATCACACAGCACACGCCCTCATGTCACACATCACACGCCCTCATGTCACACATCACAAACCCTCATGTCACACATCACAAACCCTCATGTCACACGTCACACAGCACACGCCCTCATGTCACACATCACAAACCCTCATGTAACACATCACATAGCACACGCCCTCATGTCACACATCACACGCCCTCATGTCACACATCACAATCCCTCATGTAACACGTCACACAGCACACGCCCTCATGTCACACGTCACATGCCCTCGTGTCGCATGTCACACATCACACGCCCTCATGTCACACATCACAAACCCTCATGTCACACGTCACAGCACACGCCCTCATGTCACACATTACACACCCTCATGTCAAACGTCACACATCCTCCTGTCACACATTACATGCCGTCATGTCACACATCACACATCCTCATGTCACACATCACACATCCTCATGTCACACTATCACACACCCTCATGTCACACATTACACACACCGTCCTCATCTCACACATCACATATCACACACAGTCATGTCACACATTACATGCCCTCATGTCACACGTCACACAGCACACGCCCTCATGTCACACAACACACACAGTCATGTCACACATCACATGTCCTCATATCACACGTCACACATCACACACCCTCATGTCACACATAACAAACCCTCATGTCACACGTCACACAGCACACGCCCTCATGTCACACATCACACACCCTCATGTCACACATTACATGCCCTCATGTCACACGTCACACAGCACACGCCCTCATGTCACACAACACACACAGTCATGTCACACATCACATGTCCTCATATCACACGTCAAACATCACACACCCTCATGTCACACAACACACACAGTCATGTCACACATTACATGCCCTCATGTCACACGTCAAACATCACACACCCTCATGTCACACGTCACACAGCACACACCCTCATGTCAGACATCACACGCCCTCATGTCACACATTACACACCCTCATGTCACACGTCACACGCCCTCATGTCACCTCACACGCCCTCATGTCACACATCACAAGCCCTCATGTCACACATCACATGTCACACGCCCTCATGTCACACATCACACGCCATCATGTTACACTTCACACGCTGTCATGTCACCTCACACGCCCTCATGTCACACTTCACACACCCTCATGTCACACATTACATGCCCTCATGTCACACGTCACACATCACACACCCTCATGTCACACAACACACACAGTCATGTCACACATTACATGCCCTCATGTCACACGTCAAACATCACACACCCTCATGTCACACAACACACAGTCGTGTCACACATCACATGTCCTCATGTTGCACATCACACACCCTCATGTCACACATCACAAGCCCTCATGTCACACATCACACGCCCTCATGTCACACATCACACATCACACGTCCTCATCTCACACATCACATATCACACACGCTCATGTCACACATCACACGTCCTCATCTCACACATCACATATCACACCTCCTCATGTCACAATCACACCTCCTCATCTCACACATCACATATCACACACCCTCATGTCACACATCACACACTCCTCATCTCACACATCACATATCACACATCACACATCACACGTCCTCATCTCACACATCACATATCACACGCCCTCATGTCACACATCACATGTCACAAGCCCTCATGTCACACATCACATGTCACACGCCCTCATGTCACACATCACACGCCATCATGTTACACATCACACGCCGTCATGTCACCTCACACGCCCTCATGTCACACTTCACACACCCTCATGTCACACATCACACGCCCTCATGTCACCTCACACGCCCTCATGTCACACATCACAAGCCCTCATGTCACACATCACATGTCACACGCCCTCATGTCACACATCACATGCCCTCATATCACCTCACACGCCCTCATGTCACATGTCACACACCCTCATGTCACACATCATACGCCCTCATGTCACCTCACACGCCCTCATGTCACACATCAAACGCCCTCATGTCACACATCACACGCCCTCATGTCACACGTCACCCACCCTCATGTCACACGTCACACACCCTCATGTCACACGTCACATACCCTCGTGTCGCATGTCACACATCACACGCCCTCATGTCACACATCACAAACCCTCATGTCACACGTCACAGCACACGCCCTCATGTCACACATTACACACCCTCATGTCAAACGTCACACATCCTCCTGTCACACATTACATGCCGTCATGTCACACATCACACACCCTCATGTCACACAACACACACCCTCATGTCACACATCACACGCCCTCATGTCACACATTACACACCCTCATGTCACACGTCACACATCCTCCTGTCACACATTACATGCCCTCATGTCACACATCACACATCACACACCCTCATGTCACACAACACACACCCTCATGTCACACATCACAAGCCCTCATGTCACACATCACATGTCACACGCCCTCATGTCACACATCACATGCCCTCATGTCACCTCACACGCCCTCATGTCACATGTCACACACCCTCATGTCACACATCATACGCCCTCATGTCACCTCACACGCCCTCATGTCACACGTCACACGCCCTCATGTCACACATCACATGCCTTCATGTCACCTCACACGCCCTCATGTCACACATCACACGCCCTCATGTCACACGTCACACAGCACACACCCTCATGTCAGACATCACACGCCCTCATGTCACACATCACACGCCCTCATGTCACCTCACACACCCTCATGTCACCTCACACGCCCTCATGTCACACATCACACGCCCTCGTGTCACCTCACACGCCCTCGTGTCAACTTACACGCCCTCATGTCACACATCACACGCCCTCATGTCACACATCACACGCCCTCATGTCACACATCACACACCCTCATGTCACACATCACACGCCCTCATGTCACACATCACATGTCACAAGCCCTCATGTCACACATCACATGTCACACGCCCTCATGTCACCTCACACGCCCTCATGTTACATATCACACGCCCTCATGTCACCTCACACGCCCTCATGTCACACATCACACGCCCTCATGTCACACATCACAC
>JAFFST010003113.1:17196-27647 GCA_022414735.1 Noturus placidus | reverse complement strand
CCACCACCGAATGTCTGAAGAAAAACAAAATGAAGACTTTGACCTGAATCCTATTGAGATGTTGTGGTATGACCTTAAAAAGGCTGTTCATGCTCGAAAACCCTCTAATGTAACTGAATTAGGACAATTCTGCAAAAATGAGTGGGCCAAAATTCCTCCAGGACGCTATAAAAGCCTCATTGCACGTTATCGCAAACGCTTGGTTGCAGTTGTTGCTGCTAAGGGTGGCCCAACCAGTTATTAGGTTTAGGGGGGCAATCACTTTTTCACACAGGGCCATGATGGTTTGGATTTTTTTTCACCTTTAATAATAAACACCTTCATTTACAAATTGCATTTTGTGTTTACTTGTGTTGTCCTTGACTATTGTTTAAATTGGTTTGATGTTCCGAAACACTTAAGTGTGACAAACATGCAAAGCAGCAGGAAATGAGGAAGGGGGCAAACACTTTTTCACACCACTGTATATATAGTCCTTGTTTTCACGTAGTCTTTGTCTTTCGTTGTTTAGACTTATGTCTCTGTGTCACGGTGTTTCTGTATAGTAAACCTTAGTGTTTGTTTATTGGCAGCCACCCGGAAACTTGAGAACAGTAGGCGATTTATGGCAGCCTTTTTGAAGGAGTTCGGAGAACCAGAGGAGGGCTACAACCTGAACCAGCTGTTGAAAGGAGCTAATGTGGCTACCAAGGCGGACCTACATTTTCATGAGTATTATGAAAGGAAGAACCACCCAGAGCGTGGTAATCCGGACAAGCAAATTCTACATACGCCCACTGCTCACGTGCAATTCAAGATTGAGAGCCAAGTCACGCCTCACACCCTTGGGCCCCAGGTCATGCCTCACGCCCTTGGGCCCCAGGTCACGCCTCACGCCCTTGGGCCCCAGGTCACGCCTCACGCCCATGAGCCCCAGGTCACACCTCATGCCCATGGGCCCCAGGTCACGCCTCACACCCATGAGCCCCAGGTCACATCTCAGGGCTCTGCCCCTGCACTGCAGCGTATGCCACGATGTTCTTCTGAGGATGCCGCTCAGTTTCTCTGTTCCACCAAGGACGCTGTCGCTCAGTTTCTCTGTTCCACCGAGGACGCCGTCGCTCAGTTTCTCTGTTCCACCGAGGACGCCGTCACTCAGTTTCCCTGTTCCGCCGAGGATGCCATCGCTCAGTTTCTCCGTTCCGCCGAGGACGCCGTCGCTCAGCCTCTCTGTTCCGCCGAGGACGCCGGTGCTCAGCCTCAGTCCCCGGGTTCTGCTTGGGTCATTCAGGGGGGGTGTTTCGTGGAGCACCCTTGGGGTGGGATCTATCACGGTTCCCCCTGGTGGCTGTGTGCAGGCACTGCACTGTTGCTGGGCATGGCACACCCTGGTGGCCGGGTGCAGGCACCACACCTTTGTTCTGCCGGAAGCAGACAGCAATGATAATTCTAAACATGTGGACTTTGTTTTTGTTCTTGTCGCCACCCAAGTCTGTTTGTACACTCCATGTCCCATTAGCCACTGCTCACCCGAAGTCACATGTTTACATGCACCTGTTTCATGTTGTGGTTAATGTGCACTAATGTGTGTGTGTGTATTTATAGTTAAATTGGTTTGATGTTCCGAAACACTTAGGTGTGACAAACATGCAAAGGAACAGGAAATGAGGAAGGATGCAAACACTTTTTCACACCACTGTATATATAGTCCCTGTTTTCATGTAGTCTTTGTCTTTCGTTGTTTAGACTCACGTCTCTGTGTCACGGTGTTTCTGTATAGTAAACCTTAGTGTTCGTTTCATTCCATAGTGTTTATGTTGATTAGTCTTAGTGTTTTTGTTTCGTTGTTTTGTTCTTCGTTTTTAATAAATATCAAAACACAAGTCTGCGCCTGCTTCCGCCTCAATCCCACATTCGTGACAGGATGAGTGAGTGCTCTGTGTTGTCAAGGACGTTGGATTCCATAGGCTAATAAAATAAACTGAGCCTCGGAGATGCTGTAAAAAAAAATCACATTCATAAGAATTGTACAGTGTAGCTGCAGATCACATTCATGAGCCTCAGATAGTTCAGCCTTCAGTGTGTTCCTGAAAACCACTTTCAGTTTCAGACCCTGTTTTCAGTCCTGTGCATCACAACTGCAGTGTTACACTTCTTCTATCTATCTATCTATCTATCTATCTATCTATCTATCTATCTATCTATCTATCTATCTATCTATATATATATATATATATATATACAGTATATATATATATATATAATCCTGCTCTATTCATCACATCCTCCAGTTATACTGGCACAGGAAGCTGGAGTCTGATCAGATCTATGAATGTGTTCCTTTAAATTAAGAAGTCTAACCCTAACCCGAATCAATGGCCCATAGCCTAACCCCTGTCCCAAATCCTTTATCTTATCCCTATTTTAACCCAACTGTCTAATTAATATTTCTTACCCGACCTGTGATCCTAAATCCCAGATCCTGACACATGCTTGGTAGCCCAATCTCTAAATTTAAGACCATGGACACACACTCCAATTTAGGACTTCATTATTTCTCTATACGTAATAACATAAAATTCATAAAGTAAACTACATGGAAGAGGAGAAGGAAGATCAAGATGTGCCTTTGCAAAATAAATCCAAATTTGGAATATTTTCTAAAAAACATTCAGTTCAAAACTTTAACCCAATCCCTAACCTTAAACTCTCCAGAAATGTAATTAACTAGCTCCCAATATCGCCTACAAAACCATGTCATTCGTGCGCGATCTTTCTGAGCAGAAGCTGATAAAAGTAAAGATCCCAGTTTAAAAGTCACAGCAATTTCACCATGTTCTGAGAATACGGTACATGTGTAGGAGCCAGCGTCGGCGGGCGAGGGGGTTTGCAGCATTCTCTGCAGTTTAAACTCATATCCTTCCTGCCACACTTTTACTCCACATGTGATGGAATAGCTGGACACGGCGGAGTGCTGTTTACATTATATGCATTAATGATGGACATGAAGGCTGCTCATTTCATATATATATATATATATATATATATATATATATATATATATATATATATATATATATAGTTGTTGGATATAGTTGTTGTTAATATATATTGTTGGAAATAAAAGGAGCACTTACAAACCCATTTATTTCAACTGCTGCGCTGCTGCACTACGCTCGATACACTCAATACACTCAGCTGTGCATCAATGCAGCCTTTAATTTTCTCTTTCTGTTCCACATTTGATGCAAACAGGAACTAGAATTTATCTAGGACAATATCAATAGACGTATTATGGTGTAAAATGCTGCGCTGTTTCTCTTGATTAAACATCGACCAGAAATCTGAGCAATCTTCTGGAGTGTGGACTTCCTTCACACGCTCACCTTCTTCTACATTCTCACGTTCCACATGCTCATGTTCCTCTGCACATCCATGTTCATCCACATGCTCACGTTCTTCTACACTCTCACATTCTTCCACATGCTCATGTTCCTCCGGACGTTCACGCTCCTTCACACGCTCACGTTCTTCTACACTCTCACATTCTTCCACATGCTCATGTTCCTCCGGACGTTCACGCTCCTTCACACGCTCACGTTCTTCTACACTCTCATGTTCTTCCACATGCTCATGTTCCTCTGCACGTTCACGCTCCTTCACATGCTCACGTTCTTCTACACTCTCATGTTCTTCCACATGCTCATGTTCCTCTGCACGTTCACGTTCCTTCACATGCTCACGTTCTTCTACACTGTCACGTTTCTCCAAACGCTCACATTCCTCCGCACGCTCACAATCCTCCGCACCGTCACGAACCTCCGCAAACTCACGTTCTTCCATTAGCTCACGATCCTCCACTAGCTCACGATCCTCCACATGCTGACATTCCTCCATATGCTGATGTTCAATGTTTACTACATTAAAAAAATCTTCAATAAGAGAAGTAATCAGTAATAAACTAAACTAAGCCAATATTTGTTTTTTTTTAAACTAAATAAATAAAAATACAGCAGCAATGTTTACAGTTTGTAAAATATATTAAATGACGATTTGCAGTTACATTTCATGTTGTGGAAACAAGTTCGTTCTCTATTGTCCTTTATTTCTATTTATTCTATCTGTTTATTCTCTCTATCTATTCTCTCTCTCTAATCTCTCTCACTATTCTCTCTCTATTCTCTTTCTCTATATTCTCTCTCTATTCCGTATCTATATTCTTTATCTCTATTCTCTCTCTATTATCTCTCTATTCCCTCTCTCTATTCTCTCTCTCTCTCTCTCTCTCTCTCTATTCTCTCTATATTCCGTCTCTCTATTCTCTCTCTCTATTCCGTCTCTCTATTCTTTCTCTCTATTCTCTCTCTATTATCTCTCTTTATTCTCTCTCTATTCCCTCTCTCTATTCCCTCTCTCTATTCTCTCTCTATTCCATCTCTCTATTCTTTCTCTCTATTCTCTCTCTCTATTCTCTCTCTTTATTCTCTCTTTATTTTCTCTCTCTATTCCCTCTCTATTCCGTCTCTCTATTCTTTCTCTCTCTCTCTATTCTCTCTCTCTATTCTCTCTCTTTATTCTCTCTCTCAATTTTCTCTTTCTATTCTCTCTCTCTCTATTCTTTCTCTCTATTCTCTCTCTTTATTCTCTCTCTATTCCCTTTCTCTATTCCCTCTCTCTATTCTCTATCACTATTCTCTCTCTATTCCATCTCTCTATTTTCTCTCTCTATTCTCTCTCTTTATTCTCTCTCTATTTTCTCTCTATATTCCCTCTCTCTATTCCCTCTCTCTATTCTCTCTCTATTCAATCTCTTTATTCTATCTCTTTCTTCTCTCTAAAATACACAGCTTGTCATTTTAGAGAAAACCTCAGAAAGAAAGATACGCAAACTCTGCCGTCCTGAAAATGTCGAAGAAGTGTAAAGTTCCAGCTTATACCTCTCATCATTCCAAAGTGCTGACACTGAAGACTCCTTCCATGAAATAACTGTTAAATAAACGTCTCTGTGATTCCCAAAAACTTCACACACACGTTTAAAAAAAAAACAAAATCTTTGTATGTGTAGCGTCCACCATACACGTCCACAAGTTAATGTCTGTTGCTATAGAAACGATAACGCATCATTAATATAAACCAGCGCTATACTGTCAGAGCTGCTGTTAGAGAAAATCACCACCCTGTGAGCAGGCATTTTGGTGTTATTACTGCATCATTACGGTCATTCGAACAGATCAGTTTCTCCGGCTTTACTCTATGCTGTGGTGATTACAGACACTGTAGTACATGTGTGTACAGAACTCACAGGAGGATCACGCTGTTATTTCCTGACATGTGAGATGAAAACAAACCTCTGAAGATTATGTGTAATGTTTTAACATAAGTTGCTGTGTTGTGTTGAATCTCTCTCTCTCTCTCTCTCTCTCTCTTTCACAAACACACACACACACACACACACACACACACACACACACACACACACACACACACATACACACACCAGAGTTATGGACAGCTAAATACCTCAGCTTGTCACATCTCACACCTCTCATGGAGTTCTCTTTTTCCCCAACAACCGAGTGTGTAATAATAATAATAATAATAATAATAATAAAAGTGTCCGTAGTGTATGAATGTGCCCTGCGATGGACTGGCACCCTGTCCAGGGTGTACCCCGCCTTGTGCCCGATGCTCCCTGGGATAGGCTCTAGGTTCCCCCGTGACCCTGAAAAGGAGTAAGCGGTTGAAGATGGATGGATGGATGGATAATAATAATAATAATAATGATGATGATGATGATGATGATGATGATGATGATGATGATGATGATGATGATGATAATAATAATAATAATAATAATAAATTAAATAAATACATAAATTAATCATTGTAGAAAGAAAGAAAGAAAGAAAGAACGAAAGAAAGAAGGAAAGAAAGAAAGAAAGAAAGAAAGAAAGAAAGAAAGAAAGAAAGAAGGAAAGGTAGTACAAATAGTCAACTCACAAATCAGCTCCACATAAATGCCTGTGGATTCAGAGCGAGCCGCTCAACAAGCTATTATATTGAGGTGATGTTCAGGGGTGAACATACTTTTGGAACATGTAGACTTTCCAAAATTCCTCCAAGAGCACAGCGATAACTCATCCAGGAAGTCCCAAAAGAGCCAAGGACAACATCAAAGGACCTACAGGCCTGTCTTGCATCAATAATGGTCACTGTTCATGTCTCCACTATCAGAAAGACACTGGGCAAAAATGGCGTCCATGGAGGTGTGGCAAGGTGAAAACAACTTCTAACCCAGAAGAACTCTAAAGATCATCTGAATTTTGACAAAACACACCTTGATGATCCTCAAACCTTTTCGGGGAATGTTCTGTGGACTGATGAGTCGAAAGTGGAACTGTTTGAAAGACATGAGTCCTGTTACATCTGGCGTAAACCAAATGCAGAATTCCACAAAAAAGAACATCATACCTACAGTCAAGCATGGTGGGGTAGTGTGATGGTGTGGGGATACTTTTCTGCTTAGGGGGCTTAGACAACTTGCAGTAATTGAGGGAAACTGAATTCTGCTTTCTACCAGAAAATCTTAAAGGAGAATGTCCAGTCTGCAGTCCATATGCTGAAACTCAAGTGCAGATGGATTATGCAGCGTGACAACAATCCAAAGTGTAGGAGTAAATTGTTGTCCTAGAAACAATTGAGGGTCTGATCTCCAGTTATCAGAAGAGTTTGGTTGCAGATATTGCTGCTAAAGGTGACACAATCAGATGTTTTATTCACACACACACACACACACACACACACACACACACACACACACACACACACACGCCTACAAATGTATTCTCACAATTGTTAAGTTGTTTTGTGCATTGCCCTGTATAAAAGGAACAATTTGAATGTATTTTTGCAGTGGATTTGAGTAGTATTGTTGAGGGTGCAATTGCTTGATTATTCCGCAAGGGGAAGTGTTCATTTATGTGAGTGCTAGTAGCGCTGCGCGATGCTTCCTTTTCTTGCAGCTTGCTGAGTAATCACAAGTAACATCTCCTGTGTCTGATTTTCCTATATAAAACAGGTTAGTAGTGTGTAATAGTTTGCTGCAATACATTTCTATGGACTTTTAAAGCCTTAACTATGTTGTTCTGACAACGTTTGATGGGTAAAATAGTGGTTTATTCATTCAAGAGACCATGAACTGAAGTGTAGCTAGCTCCCTTGTAAAAAGTATAAGCGACATGGCGGCCTTCAGATGCCGACATTTATTTTGTTTGGTCATTTCTTCTGGACATGTGCACCTTTCTCTGTAGCTGTTAAAGCTAAAGTTTATAAAGTACAGTTATTTCAATAGTTTTGTGTATATATAGTTGTAATGTGTTGGTAAGGTTAAGGAGACAGAGGTATTTGGATAATGTAGGCCTCTGTATTGTTTTTGTATTTTGTATTTGGAATTGTAGAAAAAGTGTGAAACAAGCAGGCTTAACATTATTAAATCTACTGGATGTATATGATTTTGGTTGTGATAATAGCAGTAACTATAAGTCATAGTACCAGTTAAGACTGGGATAGGTAAAGTATTTCTGTTGAACATAACAACAAATTTGTACATTCATATAATTTGGAGAATATGTTATTCCAGCGGTTTGTTATGTTGACCTCCATGCTGTGATGTAAGGTGTGTGGTTTGTTGCAGGGAGTGTTGTTGACAAGGTGGTTTGAATGAGGAGGGAAGGAAGGATGTATTCTGTTTAATAAAGACAGAGAAACGGCTTGCTGAGTAATCACAAGTAACATCTCTGATTTTCCTATACACATCTGGACACAATACCTGGATACAGGTTACTCCTGCTTGAGGCCTGTAACACACACACACACACACACACACACACACACACAATTTCATTTGAGAGCCTTTACCTGGAAACAACGAGAGGCAGAATCAACATCTTCAGCATCCTCATTAGGAGCTCACCTGGAAACTGGAAATACTTCACTTCCTACAAACAGAAAAAAACACGAGGAACATGAAATCAATCATGAGTTCACATGGAACGAGACTTCACACTGATCTTCATGCTGATCTTCACGCTGATCTTTATGCTGATCTTCACGCTGACCTTCACGCTGACCTTCACGCTGATCTTTATACTGATCTTCACACTAAGCACACTGATCTATATATAAACACGTTCTCCTAAAGTTAATAAGAGAAAAAAAAATATTTTACTGAAATTAAGCCTCCTAGCTTCAATGCAAATCTATAGTAGTAGTAGTAATAATAATAATAATAATAATAATAATAATAATAATAATAATAATAATAATACAGATCTCAAAGTGTTTTACATAAAAGCTTAAAACAATAAATAATACAAGAAGTTAAGAATAAATAATTAAGAGAAAAGTTTAAACAGTTTTAAGGAAAGCATGATATCCTGTTTGATCGACTACATTCGGGGATTAGTTTTATTATTTATTTTTGTATAATTTGTGTACCTTTGAGTGTTTTTCTGTACTATTTCCTCCTCTTATGTTCACTTTGGCAGTGATTATTGGGAGTGAAGTTTTACCGAGTGCCATTTTAATGAATCCCAAATAATTTTTGCTGAATTTAGACCACTTATCTCTTGTAGTACGTCTTGTCTGAAAACATGTGACACGCTGTTCAGGAGTGACTTGACGCTGTTCAAGTGACTTTGATTAGATTCTCAAACAGGTCAATTCTCACTAAAACTGATGCAATTCAACTTCATAAATGCATGAAAGCTTTTCAAACCGACACACCAGTGCTACTTTTTACCATTATGTGAATAAAAAATACAAATGGGAGCAGCAGTGATGATGATGAGTTCATTGAACTTCTGTTCAATGAATCAGATTGATTCATCCCATTTGTACCCACACAGGCCACTCAGGTGCTTGTTCAGTTTCTTGACACTTCAAGACTGAACTGCTGCCACTCACTCCCGCAGGTCTTCCTCTGAGCGCCATTCCACTCCTAAAGATGACCCAGAATGCAGCTGCGCGACTTGTTTTAACCTTATGAACTTCTCCTCCACCACCCCATTACTACGCTCCCTCCACTGACTTCCTGCATCTGCCCGCATCAGATTTAAAACACAGACACTTGCCGACAAACCAAAAATGGAGCAGTACCCACTCGCCTTGAAAGCGCTAACAACTTGATATTACAAGACGGGAAAGTGTAAAGAGTCACCTCAAACACGTCTCTAAACAATCCAGCACGCTTTTCAAATCACCATATACGTATGGTCAGAGTAAAACGTTTTTTTTTCGTTGTTCATTATTTTGCTTTTTTTTCTCAAGACCTCTAACCACGTCGCCACCTTGTGGAACGAACACTCTAATTAACGCTGCATATTGTCTGGATGACAAGAGCTGCAGTCAATCAGAGCTTATTGTTCTTATTTACGCTGGTAATAACATGCCTGAGATGTTTCAGGCACAAAACAGAGATACGACTACAATAAAATCAGTACGGTTTCTACTCTGGAAGTTCTTCACCAAACTACTCTCTGTATAAATCTGTCACTGTCTATCTTCCATCATGAAAGTCTCTCATCACGCCCTCATATTTATACCAAGTGGCCATCAGAAAAAAAATGAAATGAGACAAAATGTCTGCACTTCGGGTAAACAGAATTCTCTAAAAGGTCCACCAAATGGTGCATCTCTCAAGGACGGAAATAAACATCTCGCCGAACAGATAATGGACTCCTCTTACGCTTTGTACTTCATTTGGCATGTGTTCTCCATTAACAAAGGGTTTTCATTCTTGTCCTCTATGTCCTCTTTCTGCAGTGTGTGTGTGTGTGCGTGTGTGTGTGTGTTTTACGCAACCTCCATTCCAATCCCCTTAATCTCGTCAGACCTCACAGCACGGTCATGCTCTCACTCTCTTTCTCTGTCTACTTTCCCCATATCTCACTGTACCCATCAATATCCACCTACAATTGCTTCCTCTCCTCAATAGAGCTCTACACCCATCTCTTCTTAACATCATGATTTATATCCTCAATAATCCATCCGCTAGCATCCTTTCATCAAAAAGCCTACAAAACCTCAGTGCAACAACATCAACAACAACAACTTAAGCTTTATGAAGGCTGAATTCAATCCCCAAATGTCCTCAGCAAGCTCACGGTACAGATTGAAAAGCTTTTGTATGAGTTAGTATCATCTGCAATGCCCTGATAAAACCACTTCCACGAACGATCAACAGTAGCTGATTCAGAAGGACTTACTACAGTGGTGTGAAAAAGTGTTTGCCCCCTTCCTCATTTCCTGTTCCTTTGCATGTTTGTCACATTTAAGTGTTTCGGAACATCAAACCAATTTAAACAATAGTCAAGGACAACACAAGTAAACACAAAATGCAATTTGTAAATGAAGGTGTTTATTATTAAAGGTGAAAAAAAATCCAAACCATCATGGCCCTGTGTGAAAAAGTG
>JAFFST010003113.1:0-16164 GCA_022414735.1 Noturus placidus | reverse complement strand
TATAGTAAGGGGGGCAATCACTTTTTCACACAGGGCCATGATGGTTTGGATTTTTTTTCACCTTTAATAATAAACACCTTCATTTACAAATTGCATTTTGTGTTTACTTGTGTTGTCCTTGACTATTGTTTAAATTGGTTTGATGTTCCGAAACACTTAAGTGTGAAAAACATGCAAAGGAACAGGAAATGAGGAAGGGGGCAAACACTTTTTCACACCACTGTATACATTCTATATATACGGCAAAACCATGACGTCTGCCTTGCCGGTTAATTTAACCTGTTCGCTGTAACGATTTATAATCATACATATAACGGGCTCGATTTTCGAGTTAGGGATCTGGGTTTCAAATCTCATCAATGACCACTCCAGCAAAGATGAAGACGAGTAACAATATTCTGTTTTTCCCATAAAAATTACCTTTCAATAAAAATAACTGAATGGAAGAATTTTACATTGGAGTTACAAACATCAGGGCTTGTAATCTGGCAAGTTATTTGCAGTGCACCACAATCACATACCAGGTATTCTCTCTGCTCTATCACACTATATTTGCCCTATTATTTATGAAATGCAGTGGTGGTAGCGTTTGTAGTTGTAGGCAGGGAGCGGACAGTGTTGGTTGTAAAGGATGTTGACCTCTTGCACTCCAGAGGAGGTGAATAATAAAGCTAGATGTGGAAGAATAAAATGTAGTGAAGATATAAATAAAGCTTCATTAGGGGTGAGTCAGCCTAGAGTAAGGATTGATGTGTTGAAGAGTCCACAGAAATTATAACGAGGTAGTGATTTCACTACGTTTCCTGGTAATAAAGCTGTAAGTAAAGTTAAAAAAAGTTATGCCGCATCTGCCCTATTAATTTATAAATAATTATACGTGTCACCATGTTTCTGAGTCCTCATTAAAACAGAACCACTGCTGTGAGCGCACAGGTTATTTACATCCTCGTTCTTCATTCACGCACCTACAATAAAGGTCAGAAGCCAAAGTGACCCGGGTCTCACATCACTTTCACGCCTACTTGTCCAACTGAGAAGTAAATTGATTATTTTGATATTTGGTTCGATTTGGTTGTCAGAGGAGTATAAATGTCTGAAAACGCTCGTGCAAAACCTTGGTCAGAAATACGGTGACATAAAAACATTGACTCGAAAGTCAGCCAATCGTAGTGAGCATGGAGTCGAAGCCCAGTATATAACGATTCTACAATGATATTAATTAACTACATTTATTTTCAATTTCTTCTTGATCCTATATTCAATACATTCAATACATACATTGTCCATTGGGGATCAGCTTAGCGTTTTATAATTATAAAAAAAAAATTAAAAGCTGCAGCACCGAAACACAAGGTATGATTGATTGATTTGTTTCCAGCTGCTGAGTCGATTCAGAGTCAAATTGCTTTCACACTAGCGAACCGAGAGATGACCTTGCTTAGATGCTCTCTAACCTGTAAAGATTGTTACGTTCTCACCTGCCTAAAGAACCACATGAGCATGAGAACACACCCGGGTTCTATTTAAATGGTCTAAACCCTGTATATATGAAAGAACTCATGGTCATTTTTCTCTCTCAAGGTGACATTCTTTCCCCAAGTGCCAAATTCCAAGTTTGTTTGATGCCCTTGATGATGAAAAGGAAAACATGTTTTAGTGATTTCATTTACTAACACCTGGCAACAGCACATTTGTGAAGGCTTGTGAAGAAATGCCATGAAATAGGACACGACCTACAACCCCACAGTAAAACTGCTTCAGCCTGACCAAGTTACCTCCAGCCAGGTTTCCATTCGAGCGCTGTGATATACTAGCCCCCGTTTAATAATCGGCAAATTAAAATGCCACACCATGTTTATTTTTTACTTGTACTACTTGTGAAATTTCCAATTACACACCAAAAACCTCGCTTTCCCTTCATCTGTACTGCCATCTAAAAACTATCTTTTATGAAATAGATTCCAAATTGGACCGTGTGCTTCAGTCTCATTGAAACGACACACCGCATTTTTAGCAAGCCGGAAGCTAAGCAGCTCTCTTGCTTAATGCATGATTACTAAGAGCATTTTGTATGATTGGGCCGTAATCCCGGAGTGCCAGTGCAAAATGGCTTTTATTTTCACACAAATGCCAGAAGAACAAATTTGCTTTTAGTTTAATCATATCTGACAGAAGACACACCGTCTTTTATGTTTGGTGCTGCCTAGGGTGTGAGCTGGACGGCATTATTAGCTGTTTTTGTGTTTAATGGCACTAAATGACCCAATTGTTAAAGTCACACAAAGACACTCATTTACAAATGCACCTGATGCAAAATGAGCGAAATGACTAAACATGAGTGGCAGCAATTAATGCCGTAACTGAATTCTATTGTGGTTCACGCTGCAGAAACGTAATGTGTACCACAATGCTAAATATGTACCACATCATTTATTCAATTTTATTTACTTTCATGTTATACGTCTATTCTTCCGTAAACTGCTCTGACTTGAAAGGAGGACTGTGCTGAGTGAAGTAGAACTGTGTTGAGTAAAGTTAGACTGTGCTGGGGAGGCTGAACTGTGTTTGGGAAAATAAAGTATCTCACAAAAGTGAGTATACCCCTCAAATTTTTGTTGTGACAACACTGAAGAAATGACACTTTGCTACAATGTAAGGTAAATGGTAAATGGCGCACTTATATAGCGCTTTTATCCAAAGTGCTTTACACTGTGTCTCATTCACCTATTCACACACACATTCACACACCAATGGTAGCAGAGCTGCCATGCAAGTCGCTAACTTACCATCAGGAGAAACTTGGGGTTCAGTGTCTTGCCCAAGGACACTTCAGTATGTGGAGTCACATGGGCCGGGAATCGAACCACCAACCCTACGATTAATGGACAACCCGCTCTACCAACTGCGCCACAACCGCCCCACAGTATTGAGTGTACAGCTTGTGTAACAGTGTAAATTTGCTGTTCCCTCAAAATAACTCAACACACAGACATTAATGTCTAAACCTCTGGCAACAAAAGTGAGTACACCCCTAAGTGAAAATGTCCAAATTAGGCCCAATTGGCCATTTTCCCTCCCTGTTGTCATGTGATTTGTTAGTGTTACAAGGTCTCAGGTGTCAATAAGCAGGTGTGTTAAATTTGGTGTCATCACTCTCATACTCCCTCATTCTGGTCACTGGAAGTTCAACATGGCACCTAATGGCAAAGAACTCTTTGAGGATCTGAAAAAAAGAATTGTTGCTCTAGATAAATTATGGCCAAGGCTATAAGAAGATTACCAAAACCCTGACACTGAGCTGCAGCACGGTGGCCAAGACCATACAGTGGTTTAACAAGACAGGTTCCACTCAGAACAGGCCTCACCATGGTCGACCAAAGAAGTTGAGTACATGTGATCAGCATCATATCCATAACTCAACACACAGCCATTAATGTCTAAACCGCAGGCAACAAAAATGAGTACACCCCAAGTGAAAATGTCCAAATTGGGTCCAAAGTGTCAATATTTTGTGTGGCCACCATTATTTCCAAACACTGCCTTAATCCTCTTGGGCATGGAGTTCACCAGAGCTTCACAGGTTGCCACTGGAGTCCTCTTCCACTCCTCCCTGATCACATCACAGAGCTGGTGGATGTTAGAGACCTTGTGCTCCTCCACCTTCCGTTTGAGGATGCCCCACAGATGCTCAATAGGGTTTAGGTCTGGAGACATGCTTGGCCAGTCCATCACCTTCACCCTCAGCTTCTTTAGCAAGGCAGTGGTCGTCTTGGAGGTGTGTTTGGGGTCGTTATCATGCTGGATTACTGCATACTGATCATGCTCTGCTTCAGTATGTCACAGTACATGTTGGCATTCATGGTTTCCTCATTGAATTGTAACTCCCCAGTGCCGGCAGCACTCATGCAGCCCCAGTCCATGACACTCCCACCACTGTAGACAAGACACACTTGTCTTTGTACTCCTCACCTGGTTGCCGCCACACACGCTTGACACCATCTTAATCAAATAGGTTTATCTTGGTCTCATCAGACCACAGGACATGGTTAAAGTAATCCATGTCCTTAGTGTGATTGACTTTAGCAAACTGTTTGGGTGCTTTCTTGTGCATCATCTTTAGATGAGGCTTCCTTCTGGAAGACAGCCATGTAGACCAATTTGATGTAGTGTGATGTAATGGTCTGAGCACTGACAGGCTGACCCCCCACCCCTTCAACCTCTGCAGCAATGCTGGCAGCACTTCAGATCCTCAGAGAGTTCTTTGCCATGAGGTGCCATGTTGAACTTCCAGTGACCAGTATGAGGCAGTGTGAGAGCGATGACACCAAATTTAACACACCTGCTCCCCATTCACACCTGAGACCTTGTAACACTAACAAATCACATGACACCAGAGAGGGAAAATGGCTAATTGGGCTCAATTTGGACATTTTCACTTAGGGGTGTACTCACTTTTGTTGCCAGCGGTTTAGACGTTAATGGCTGTGTTGAGTTATTTTGAGGGGACAGCAAATTTACACTGTTACACAAGCTGTACACTCACTACTTTAGATTGCAATAAAGTGTCTTTTCTTCAGTGTTGTCACATGAAAAGATATAATCAAATAGTTACAAAAATGTGAGGTGTGTACTCACTTTTGTGAGATACTGTAGGACTGTGCTGGAGTAAACAGGACTGTGGAGTAAATTGGAGTAAATTGGGCTTTGTTGGAGAAAGCAGGACTGTGTTGAGAAGAACAGAGCTGTGCTGGGAAGAGTAGGACAATATTGGGAAGGGGAGAAAGGGGAAAATAAGACTGTCAGGGAATATATGACTCTTGGTGAGAGTAGAACTGGGTTGGAGTAAATAAGACTGTGTTGAGTAGGTAATATTGTATTGGGAAAAGTATGACTGTGTGGGGGATAGAAGACTGTTGCAGTAGATAAGACAGTGTTGGGGAAAGAAGGTATGCATTGGGGAAAGTATTGAGTGGGGGAAAGGAGGACTGTGCTGGTGAAAGTAGGACAGTGTTGCAGAATGTTGGACTGTGTTGGGGGATGAAGGACTATGTCGTGGAAAACAAAACTATGTTGGGTATGTAGGATTGTATTGGGAAAGTAAGTCAGTGTTGGGATAAATAGGTTTACTGAGACAAGTAAGACTACAAGTAGGTGACAGAATGATGGGGTAAGTAGGTACAACTGTGTTGGGATAAATACACTAGTTTTGTGGTTGTGTTCAGGCACAGTAGATTAACACTAACCTGCTCAGAGAGCTGCTTGGTGCGCAGGAAGAATCCCAGCAGGCAGCCGATGACGACGGCCAGCACAGAGAGGATGAGCAGTCCATTCTGCTTGCAGACACCCTTCACCCGCACACACACTGCATCCAACGCCACCGCCATCGCCACACCTCTTACTCAACACACTACCTACAACCCCATCCCGCAGCGGGCTTCACACCTCTACACAACACACACACTTCTCACACTCTTTAAAAAAACGAGATCTTTCTGAGATCTTTCCCCGCACTCTGTCTAATATCAGTCAGTCTCTTGTTTTTCTCTATTCTGTTCTCTTTTGCTCCTCGATGTTAAACTGAAGAGCTCCTCCCTCTCTCCAACTATCCCCTTCACACCACCCTCACAGATGCTCGGCCACTTCTCTGCTCAATAGGAGCGCAGGATACAGCTGGTAGATTGCCTCAGAAGACTGGATCAATCCTATTAGAGTTGTATTATTGTAAATTGTTGCCTGTATTATCCAGAAAGGCGTTCTGGAGAATGGGATGCTGGTAAAATATGATGTAAAAATGTCAGAGAATAGAATAGATAAAAAAAGACAATCCTAATGCAATCACAAATGACACAAAAAAGTGTTAAGTCACCCGTGGCAATCTCCACTCATCTGAGGAAAGTCCACTACATCTTGGCTTACTTCAAACTAAATTCGACTTGCAACTAAGTGGAATTCATGTCACATATGTTGGGTTTTTGTTGCCCTAAGATCCGAACGCTCGACTGAACCATTTCTCATAATAATAAAACGACCCTCTACCTTAAAGTGGCATAATTTTTTATGTTGTCCATTTTATTTTTGTGACTTCCGTATTTAGGCCACACGCTGTATGAATAATGTGTAGCTCAAATCGACATAGACATTAATAACGTTAATGAATGAACTGCGTGCATGCAGGCTATGAGCAGCTCATCTAATCTCTGATAATCTGTGCCTGATGAGAACAGATTGAGAAGAAACACTGGTGAAAATGCAGGATTAGGGAGCACAGAGACTGGGAAGGGGGTAGAATGTGATGTCGGCGATGACACCAAATCAACATGGAAGTAATGTTCTGGGTCAGGGTTTCTAAACACTGGTGCTGGTTTCAACACTGCAGTCACAGAATTTATCTCATGATGTTTGTAATTTTTTCGAATATCCATTTGATGATCAAAGAGAATATACGCTCAGCCTTGGTGGCAAGAAAGAGGTGGGTGAAGTGATTTTCTTGGAGATGTAAACACTGTGCACTTGCTCACAAACAAAAACTGATTCTTGTTGTAGAACAAGACATTGAGGTGTCAGAGGTACCTCAGCACAATCTGAAAACAAAAGCTCTGTCCTGGATGATCTGTTATTGACAGACGAACGAGATATAAAAAAGTTTTTATTTCAGCGATCGTACCTAAATGATGGCAAAACAGAACCTGTGGGTGAATGTCTTGCGTGAGATTGCGTGCATGTGATGGTGATAGATGTAAATGGACAAAACAAACTGACTCTGGATGTTTTTGGGTCAGAAGCAGATTAGTGTGTGTTTCTCTCCATGTTTTTGTTTTTTTTTTAGAATAAAAGAGGCAGACTACAGCTGAGCCATGAGGCTTAACTCTGCTCATAAGGCATTACTACTGCTGCTAGTGATACTGCTGATGCCACTATTCCTGCTGTCATTACTGGCATTACTAATGCCATTACAATCGCCACCACATCCAAATATACTGCCACTACTACTGCCACTACATCAGGAATTCTCTAGTACTACTCCCTCTACTATTAACAATACTACTGTGATTATTAATACTATTACAAATGCCACTACATCCAATAATACCCTGCTATCACTGACATTATTACTCTCATTACTACTTCCATTACTATTCCGTTGCATCCTTTATTACTGCCATTACTTCTGGCATAGCTGCTGTTATTACTGCAATTACAACTGCCATAGCTGCCGTTATTACTGCCATTACAACTGCCATAGCTGCTGTTATTACTGCCATTACAACTGCCATAGCTGCCATTATTACTGCCATTACAACTGCCATAGCTGATGTTATTACTGCCATTAGTGCTAGAACTGCTGCCTCTATGGCTGTCATTTCTGAATACGGTAATAATGTAATTATTGCTGTTGATACTGACACTATTGCTGCCATTACTGCCATTATTACTGCCTACTGCCACTGCTAACATTATCTATACTACTTCCATTAGCGCCACTACCACTGCCACAGCTACTGCCTCTAGGAACATTACTGCTATTACTACAACAGATAATACTGCCATTATTACTTCCACCACTACTACCATTACTATTGCCACTCTACTCAGTAATATTGCCACAACTACTGGTGCCATTACAGTTGTTCCTACATCCAGTTCTACTGGCACTGCTGCCATTGTTACAGTAAGTTTTCCGACACTGGGAGGTCTTCAGACAGAGAAGTTTAGGTTTTGCGGTAACATGACAAGCTGCGATTTCTTTGCCTTGTTAACTTCAAGAGAGAGAACAAAGAAGGCGGTGAGGGAACGACAGTTTATAGCTTCTATAACGTAAGTTGTTTCACAAATGTTAAAAAACATTCAATTTAAAGTAACTACAAATGCATGAAATGTAAAGTGTATTGTTGTTTTATAATTAAACCTAAAAAAATGTGAAGAACATGCTGTTATTAGAAAAATGCACCCGGTCACTCATTATTTTATTCTAACAGTAAAATCTATTAAACAATGTTCGACTAGAAACGCAAATATAATGGGCTCCATTTGTCTGATAATACTCGCAAACCTATTTTAAGCTCGGATTCTAATCAGACCTGCACGCTTCATCTGTGCTGTGTACTGAAATTCACTCACATCTCCACGCTGCCGCTCGGCTCTGATGTGTTTTACATGGGTCAGTCTTTGACGAATACGTTTTGTGTATTGATTTTTGGGGTGTAATATGTTCTGTCTGCACTCGCCAAGCACAACCTCATGCTGTGGGAATAAATGAACAATAAAATGAGCTCGTCCTTCTGAGAACTCCTACAGGTTTCATGCTTCTCCATCCAAACGCCCAACGCCATAAATCATCACATTGTAAAATAAACGAATAAGTATGAAAATAATACGTCATAAACAAGTGTGTTAGGTGAGTAAATCGTTTTATTTCCCCAGGATTCTGATCCATTATTCTGTGTTTCCTGGTCAGCTCAATAATATATTCTTCAGAAATGCTGCCTTTTAGTCTTGTTAGAAATAGCGTAATTAGCACAGTGTGAACGCCACCACGGTGATGTTATTGGGGTGGCTGTGGCTCAGGTGGTAGAGCGGGTTGTCCAATAATCGTAGGGTTGACGGCTCGATTCCTGGCCCACATGACTCCACATTAGTGACATGGAGTCAGGGGAGGCACTGCTTCCCCTGTGTCATCATAAAATGTAAAAAACAAATAATGATAAAAATAAATATGTGTCCACTGATCTGTGATAGAAATGTAATTATTGTATGATACCAATCATTACAATGATTTTTATCGACAATATTGTATAATTAATATATATATATATATATATATTATGTGGGCGCATGGTGGCTTAGTGGTTAGCACGTTCACCTCACACCTCCGGGGTTCGAGTCCTGCCTATTAGCCAACCGTTTTGTATTTGTTGGGACCTGCAGAGTCTTGCCTCTTCCCAAAAACTCAAAACCTCTAAGGTGGAAAAATTCCCACCCTGCCAGCACCTTGTGCTCGACAGCATTATTATATCTTTGCATTTCTCAATTCTTTGCACATCACATGTCATAACATCGTATATAATCATATATAACATTTAAGAACAATCTTTACAGTCTTTGTTGGGAGTGTCGATCTGCTCTCTGTATGCTGGTTGTCTTCGGCTCAAGCACTTTGCGTACTGTAGAGAGCCTGTACTGTATCACATCCTCTTCTCACCCCATAGGGTTCAGATCAACTCTTGTACAAACGGGTCCTTGTTCTGCACTATCCTCGGAGTGTCTTTCCTAGGAGTGTCTTTCCATGTCCACGTAGTGCATTTCCTCGCTGCTGTTGCTGCTCATCATCCTCGGTTGCATAATTTCGACCTTCCCCCCTCCTATGAGGCGGTGACGCCTCATCCATGACACCGTTCCCAGCTCTTTTCCTGTGAATAGAGAGCTTTACACACAGCAGTTAATTATCTTATACATGCTCCCGGTTACATCTGTAATTACTCCATCATCAGTCCTCCCTATGGAACAAACACAGGCATGGGTCGACCCGTAAGCATTTCATGCGTGTTAGATACATTTCTCTGTTAGTCTGCATGTGATAGTTCATTAGTGCAAGGGGTAGAGCATCTACCGAAACAGTTCAATGTCAGCACAAAATTGCGTTAAGCTTAGCTTCAAGGATACCATATACCTACCTCCTTATTCCCTATGACTAAGGTGATAAACACATCAAAAAGTAAATAAACTAAGAGCCGTCATCAGAACTAATCTGAAATGGCATTCCAAATCTAGGAAAAATCCTCTTTGGTCAAGAATCAAATCCAGCAGCCACTTGTCACTGTTCCCCCTGGTGGCCGTGCGCAGGCACTGCATCGTCTTTGGGTGTAGCCCCCCCCCCCCTGGCTGTCTGCTGGCCCTGCATCGTCTTTGGTAGTGGCTCCCCCTGGTGGCAGAGCCTACACACTGCACCTGTACGTTGCATAGAGCAGAAACCAGTGACATTTCTCCACACGTGGCTTTTGTTTACGTTGTTGTGTGTTTCCACCCAAGCAGGTCTGAAGACTCCATTTCCGTCAGCCACTGCTCACTATTAGTCACATGTTTTCCTGCAGCTGTTTCACGTTTGGGTTAATGGGCACACACAGGTATATATAATCTTTGTTTTCACATAGCTGGTGTCTTTCATTGTGTTAGGACTCACGTTATATGTTACTTGGTTTCTTGGTTTCACAGTTCCTTGTTCTAGTTCCAGGCTAAGGTGTTTCTCGTGTTTTTGTTGAAGTTTCTTTATTTGTTTATCTTTTTATTAAATACTTAAAACCCAGTCTGCGCCCGCTTCCGCCTCAATCTCTTCCGGCGTCACCGACGTCACACCACTGATAGCATTGCCTCCCTTCGAGGCCTTGCGATAGGTAAGGTATGATCAGTCCTTTCAGGCATTGGGTCATAGAAAAAGAACACGAATGCTATTAGCCCTATCTTTGTGGGCAATGTAATAGTATACAGCTGGGTCTTCAACGTTTTCCAGGCCAAGGACCCCCAAACTGATCGCGAGATGGAGTAGGGACCCCCTAATTATATATATTGTATGAAATTGTGTTATATCAAACTGGTACCAAAACTTTCGCGACCCCCATGCAGTACCTCCCCTAGGGGTCGCGGACACCCTGTTGAAGACCTCCGGTATACAGTAAATCTAAATTGATCCAGACACACCGCAGACTCCGTGATCCTAGGCCGAATCAGTATACACAGTACAGCTGTCATTATGGCCCAATTTATATGCAGCTGTATTACTTCATATAACGGACAACCTGACAATTCTTACATGTCCACACCACTGTTCTTGGGCATAATATTTAAAACATATATTCGATTCAATTATTCATTTATCATACAACAAGTAAAGAGAGAAAAAACATTATATACTTCTTATTTTTGTTTGGGGTCCTTAAACTAACCAACACATATTCTCGACCTGCGATATTCTCGACTCACTTATTTCTCGACAATGGCCTGAAAGAAAAACACACAATGTTTCTTTTATATTCCCCCTCTAGTTTATCTTTTTCCTGGATCTTTCCTTATCTATTTACACATTCGTGTTACAGCTTTTTCATAAAAGTCGGTACCCGATTCAGAACATTCTCAGACAAAACAAAAATCTACAAATACATTACAAACTGAAGTGCACACACAAACCCAGCTGTGTGTGTATTCAACTTTCCAAAACTAACTGAATGACTTTTATGCTTCACTTACCGAAGCCACATTTCCAGACTTACAGAGGACTGCACAAAAGTTGCTGACATGCAGACCTTCAGTGTCATGATCATTATTAAAGCCACTCACAGATCCAAGTTAACTGACCAACAACTCGGAACTATTTTGAGAATTTCCACTACAAACTAACTCCAGACTTTGATGCACTAGCAAAAAGGGAGATCAAGAACACTGTTCCCACTGAACCTGAACTACTACTGTGTTATCAACTTAATGTATTTCGAAAACAATTTGTACAATGAGCCTTGCATATTCATGCTGTGCTACCTGTTAAAGGCCAAATATTTTCATGTAATGGCTTTTAAATGTCATTTATATTGGTTTACACGAACACTCCATCCGTCTGTTCCTGGCCCGGCCCCCCCTGTCAAATTATAGAGCCCATTGTGGCCCTCAGATCAAAAGGTTTGTCCAACCTTGGGTTAAAGCAGAGTCAGTATTTATAAATATATATTAGCAGTTCTACCCTTAACCTGTTTGCACTCTGTAGTGATAGCTTTTACTTTAGCCAATTAGCAGATCTGTGTGCTCTTTCAGATGGAACATTTAAAAATACAAACTTTTGAGGAAAAAAGAATTTCTGCAAAGTATTCGTGAGTGTTCTCAGTGACTAATTAGGCAATACAACACACACTATGGTTGGTGTATTAGGCACACTAATAGGTTTAAGAGTTACATTTTGGGTGGCACATAGAATAACCTCATATCCTGTTCTTTGTCATGCTGTCATGTGTTGCAGGTAGATATAATTCAAAATAGAAGTGACCTGGTGTGGTGAGTGTAAGATCATTGAGTAAGAGAGCAATTTGTCCAGTGATCTGCATTAGAGAGCTATTTCAGCCATGGCAGAAGACCTATGAGTGCCCCATACTCCTGAGCCTGGACCTCCCCAGTGGCCTCTCTCTCTTTGTCACATATCAGAGAAAGTCTTTGTTGTAGTTTGCCATAGTACAGGTGCAGAGCATAAGTCCACTCAAAGTCAGGCTCTTCCACAGGACACACAGCTCTCAGGATTTTGTGATGAAGAGAGCATACAGTGGTCTACTGCAGACCATACTTGATAATGTCCAGGAAGCTTAGTGTTCACTGTGCTTTAAGAGGCGGAGGATGACCCCTTTCTTCCTGTCGGCCTTGGGAGCGTGTTCTGATCCCAGAGGAGGATAAACCACAGGTTAGCCCACAGCCCCAGAGAGAAACACACCCAGGTTTCACTACTCTTGAAATATTAAGGGGGAAAATGGCCTTGAGCTCTTGCATGCAGACACACTGGGAAAAGAGCCGAACACGGTCAAAACAGAAAAATAATAACTATCATATAGAATGGAATAGACTACAGTAGTGACATATCTAATGGATTTACTGGGATGACTAGTTCATTGCTTTTGAAAATTTCTGTGTAAAATGCCATCCTTTTCCCTACTTACAGTAAACATACTGGGTGAGTTATTTTGCAGAACCTATCACAGTTGTTATCAAAGCTTGTTGTAATTAATGCTATAATTAATGCTATAATAATGCTAGAATAATCAGGCATGTCCATTCATTCTTTTGTGAGGAAGGAGGATATTGTTTACAGGACACAGGACGACTATGGTTTATTTTTGCTTAATACAGTGTACATGTTACTTGCCGTAATTTACACTTTATGTAGTCCATAAAGTGCCTGATGTGCTTTGAGTTCAGGAATGAGTGATACCACCATCTCTGTCCAATTTTGGTACTAGAGACAGACAAATGGGAACACGTCACTTCAAAATCCATCATTAAATGTCCAATTTATGTATCAGATCAAGGCCTAGTAAATTAAACTTGTACCCTAATTTTAATAATGCAGAAAACCATCCAAAATGAGGAGTTCAGTTTTTTTTTCTGATGTTTACAGAGCACTCAAATTGTTTGGTATAAACAAATCACAAGTACCTGATTGTGTGGAATCTGTATTATTGAAATGATCTATTTTCTATCTAAATGTGGAATTTTATTCCATCGCCTTCAAATTATCCTCTTTAATCTTTCATTAGTGTTATCCCAAACATTTGGAAATCAGCTTTTTGTTTTCCTTTTAAATTATATTGTTATGTCTTTCCAATTTCAAAAGCTCTATGTCCTATGTTTTGAAAGTCTTAAATAATATCACGTTATCTCTAGATAAACGTAACTACTGCACTTCCCTGTCGACCAAGTGGATCATGCAGAGATTAACTAATGTTGGTCTATCAAATCATTTCAAAATTATTGAAGTATAATCCAGAGAAAAATAGTGTAAATGATTTCAAGATCTAAACATGTATTTACCTAGTCAAATTTTTATTCAAAATAACTAGTTTAGATTACAACAATATTGTTAATCTTAAATGGTAGACCCTCACACCCTTCATACATGTTGTGAAAGGCATAAAACTCCCTTTATAAATGTACACATTTCAGTTAGACTGTATTCTCATGTTCCAAACTTAATTTCCCATCCTGCACTGCAGCCTACAAACATGGCTGGCTGCCATGGACTACACATAGCTAACTGCCATGGACAACACCTGCCTGCCGCCATTTTCTCAGCACACCGCCATTTCACTCATGCATCCAACTTACCGAATACTCTCAGAAAGACCTTCACTTAACTCAGATTGTGACTCCATATATCCATAACACACCGCATATAATATATATTTGTATATCCACACAACTATAACCTATTTCAAACATATCGCACTCCCTACTCCTCTGGACTACAGATCTGATACTGTTGTCCGCACTCTCTAAAAACAAGGGGAATGTTTTGACTTTCGCCTGATAAGAACATGTCACAGTGACCCGGCTACAGAGAGCGAGGCAGAGACTGCAGCCGGATCCGATCCACTGTTAAGATTTTCATCTTTGGTAGTAAGTTAACAATTGTATCTTTTACAGAAATATGTTTAAATTTAAACACCTTGATTTTGTGAATTTTGATAAATAAAGGATTGTAGGGCGGTTGTGGCTCAGTCGGTAGAGCGGGTTGTCCACTAATCCACTAATCGTAGGGTTGGTGGTTCGAATCCCGGCCCGGGTGATCCCATGCTGAAGTGTCCTTGGGCAAGACACTGAACCCTAAGTTGCCCCCGATGGCAAGCTAGCACCTTGCATGCAGCTTTGCTACCATTGGTGTGTGAGTGTGTCTCATTTGTAAGTCGCTTTGGAAAAAAGCGTCTGCTAAATGAATAAATGTAAAACGAAAAAATCTCTTGTATGCACTCTCTCTCTGTCTCTGCGCTGACTTTGCGCTCATGTTTTGCTGAAACGTTATCACAGAAGTCTTAATATTTTTCCTCAGTTTTCAAAACAAACGGAATTCGAATAAATAGAATGGTTTGGAACACTCTCTTAGGTGCCATACAGTCAGTTTTGCAAAACACTAATCATTTTGAGTTATCATTTTAACAACTTTAAATAAATTTCAACCAACTACACGGCATTAGAAAAATCACCTTTTCCACCCTCAAATGCATTTTCAATGAAAACATATTTAATACACTTGTATAATAAACACATAATTGTTACAACTAGTATTTTCACATTATTTAAAAGGAATTTAAGCATTATATACTGTACCATAATTATGACCAGATAAAAAAGGTTTTTTTTTTCTTACTAACTTCAAGTTGTCTAACACGAGTTACTAATACTACAAATATTATACCTAGCAATATCTCATCTCGGCAGGATTTATAGACAAGGCACGGAATGACAAGCACTCTGCTTCGACTTTTCCTGACAAACTGACAAATCCGTGGAGTATGACTAAAAGATCAACCTTTTATTCTGTAAAAATAACTAAAATGGGACTCCTTCAAACCGACTCATTCCCAAATGACACCTCACCAGCACATCTTGGCTATGTGTTAAAATATTCCTTATGATATTATTATAACTTAATTTATAGGATATGAATGAACGGTCAAAATGGACTCTCTCTTCCATTTTCTGTGTGTCTCACTCACTCATTTCTCAACAGAAGTTCCGAAGCGTCTTTACACAACTATGGCTCTCCGAGCTTAAACTGTACACCTTTGAAAGAGTTTTAAAAGTGCAACTTTCTATTATTAGTATTCATCTCTACAATTAAAATAAAATAAGCCAATCTTATACTTATAAGTTTTCAGAATTCCTAGTGACAATGAATCCAACTATCATCTTGGCAGATGTTTAAAATATCTACACCTTTACAATGTTCTTGTCTGTTCTTGACTACTCCCTTAATTTTTTAAAACATTCACACAGCAGATATTGATATCAAAATAATTATTATAATACAAAATCACACCCAGTGGTCTGTTCAAACATATTCAATAAAAACACAGGAATATCTATCGCGCACACACTGTGGGTTTTTTCTTTTTCTCTTTTTTTTTCTTTCCACACAGAATTCGGCCTGCTCTTTCAGAAATAAGAACACCCTCACACTCTGAGGTGGCTCTTTTACTCACCCTTCATTCTCCTTCTCTCTAAGAAAAAGTTCCCACATTTTAATTATTATTATTATACACACAATTGTTATTTCACATTCATACACCTGGCACGCCACTCTTAACAGGTCCTTACCCCTAGCGTGACCTGGGCCCAGGATTTTCCAACCCTCTCTATCGCAGCCCTGGAATTAATTAATTAATCCAGCGGTATTAGGGATTCCATACCCAACAAATGCACCTCTCGTAGTCGGTATCTGGGTTTTTCGTTTCTCTTTTAGGCCTCATTTCCACCTACTCTCTATCACAGCCCTGGCTCATTACACTTCACTTAGCCAGTGGTATTGCAGGATTTTTCCTTACTTAACACATGCACCTTATATACAGTGGTGTGAAAAAGTGTTTGCCCCCTTCCTCATTTCCTGTTCCTTTGCATGTTTGTCACACTTAAGTGTTTCGGAAC
>JAFFST010003110.1:16980-29454 GCA_022414735.1 Noturus placidus | reverse complement strand
CCGAAACACTTAAGTGTGACAAACATGCAAAGGAACAGGAAATGAGGAAGGGGGCAAACACTTTTTCACACCACTGTATATATATATACTGTAAATATAAAAAGATGCTAGCCAGAATAATTGGCCAATGACTTGCTGATTTTTGTAGCTCGAGGTGCTAAATAAACGTATACTTGTTTGTTTTTCTTTAGTCTGTATTATTCACTTACCTAGCTTACTTGCTCACCATACTTTATTACTCTATATTAGCTACCAATTAATGTTAACTTTAGACAATTAAGTGTCTGGGTAACCAACACATAGGACTGTGCAGTAGCAACTTGCCTGATTGTGTTTATGATTCGTTCACCCCTGCTCAGGATTTATTACATAGCTCTTTATGATTTCTAAAGGAAAGAATGTATTGTTATTATTACTATTATTATTAGTAGTAGTAGTATTAATGAACTCAGGATGCAAAATTGAGTATCCTTTTAAACCAACAGCTTCTTCCTCCAAATATCAATGTCTGGGTTTTTTTCTTCTTTCCCCTCTTCAGGGCAGTGAGACGTTAACCTCATCCAGGCCTAGACAAGGTCTGTGTCCTGCAACCAGCCTGGGGAGAAACAAGGCATCAGCTGTTGCATGCTGACTACAGTGAAGAAAAAAAAGTGTTCTTTGTGAATGCTTCCTATTCAGAGACATCTCCCGTCGCCTTACAGAGCCTGACACCAAAGAATACTGCTTTACTCTGGATCAGACTCTGAACCCAGGCTGCCTTGATGTTTGGCATGAATCAAGCCGGAAGGGTGCTGCTCTGTTTGCTTTTTTTCAAAGATTTATATTAACTGTTCAGAACATCAAGAGGATATTTAATCAAGGTTGAATGCACAGGTAAAGCCTTACAGAAAAGTCACACAGATTACATGTAAGAACATGATTCACGCGTGCATCTGGGTTTTAGGCACTTTTCATATTACACACACATTCATATTTGAAATGTGTGCCATTTGTCTATAACGGAACATCAACAAACAAAACTTCCTGCTCAGATCTTGTGCCAACACGATGATTAAATACAGGTGTTCAGTGTCTCGACAGAGTTTTAGCTAGCTTTACAGCTGGATGTGGATCTTTCCCTTATCAGTGTCCACCCATTTGTTGTTTTCACTTCAATGAATTTCTGTAAATTAGTGACCTGGAAAGAGATGCACGATATAATCAATATTGTCTCGATTTAGAGGAATTCCTCTAGCTAATATCAGTCATTACGAAGATTTAGTCCAAGGATTGCACTGCTATTTAGTCTAAAGTAATTCATCATTATGAATTTGATAGCTGTGTACAGTGCATTGCATAAATATTCACCCCCTTTAACTTTCTGCATCTTGTAGTGCCACTTTAATTGGATTTTTACCATGTGATTATAGTGAGGTGAAGGTTAATTAAATAAATAAGCAGACCGTTGTTGGTTGCAGAAGTATACTGGGTTAAGGTAGAACCCATCTTTCGCTAAAGTTATAGCACCAAGTCCTGTGGGATATGTCTCGCATCAGGATCCTGATATTTTTGCCCATTTCTCTTTGAAATTGCTTAAGCTCTGTCAGATTGGATGGAAACCACTGGGGAACAATTGGTACGTTTTGACAGATTGCCTGGATTTGGCTGCATCCATTTTGTCCTGAACCCTGATTGTTGTCCAAAGTCTCTGCTAATGTAAATAACCCCCACAACATGAAGCTACCACCAACCATGGTTTACTATGGGGATACTGTACTTTAGTATGGTGATGAGCAGTGTTGGGATTTTGCCAATCTCACCAATTAGTGTCTCCAACGCTGAATTTAATAGTGCATTTTTTTTTTAAATCATGATTTTCTTTCTTGACACTTTTCTTTGAAGCCCATCTTTGTAGCATATCTAGGCTGGTTGTCCTGTCAACAGCTTCTCCTAGCTCAGTTAGGGATCTCCCCAGCTCCTCCTTCTTTGTTGTTTCTCTGACGAATGTCCTCACTGACTATTGGATGGTCTCCTCTAGGCAGAGTCATGATTGTGCCATATTCTTTTTATATATATATATATATATATATATATATATATATATATATATATATATATATATATATATTGATTTAATGGAGATCCATGGAATGTTCAAGGCTCAGGTTATTTTTCAGAACCAGATCATGATTAGTACTTTTTCAAAACTTTGTCCCGGACTTTGTTTTGTTAGCTCCTTGGTCTTCTTGATGCTTTTTGTTTACGGATGTTCTTTAACATACTCTGGGGGTGTCTGGAAACAGGTGCAATTACTAGAACAAATTTCAGGGGGTTTCACCGCAAACACATTTATTTGTAAACAGATTTGTAATGGATCATTTAGCATACTATATTGACCTCCCCCACTTCAACATGGGCTAATTTGTGTAGATTCATGATCTATAACCCCAATGAAATCCATTTCAGTTCCAGTTCAATGGCGGTAAATACTCTAAGGCTCTCGAAGTGTATTTTTCCATCCTAGTCTCTGGAAAACATCCGCTAGCATGAAACTCAGTGTAGCAGCACTACTGCTCTACTTTTATGATAAATCTTCTCCTCGATGACATTACATATATTTTTCTAGGTGAACACATTTCCCTTTTAGCGTTATTTATCATCACTGCCCACTTAGCCCATGGGCTTTCTTTTGCTTTCTTTAAATACAGAAAGCTATTTCAAAGCATTGCACGCTGGTGACAAGAGTCTATGGAGACTTAATTAATAGTATCGCACATGCTCTCATTGAACCACACAGCGATGTCAAGTACTCCCAATGAAAAACAATTATAGCAAACAGGAAAAATAATCCACAAGGTATTGGTTGAGCAAGTCTTGCAGCACTGGAGTGTTTTCCCTCCCTTTCTCTGGTTTATGGATCCGCTGTGTGCTGTAGCGTCTTTATTTCTGAGAGTAGAGGTGATATTCTGGCAGGAAGCTGACTGCTGACTGCTCCACTAAAGCTGCTGACAGGATTTTAATGAAAAGCTGTCAGTGCCACAACCTCGCCTTGAGGATCACAGAGACCAAAGGGACATACTGTTGATGGACAAATTAACATAGCATGTGGGAATTTCTTCTCTTAATATACACTCTTTCACTCATTTTCACTCATAATAATAACTGTAATAGTAATAATAATAATAATAATAATAATAATAATAATAATAATAATAATAGGAGAGCCAGTATGTTCCGCTACATTAAAAAACTATAATAGAAACGATAATGGTTATGAACTCATATGAAGCTATTCATATGAAATTTTCACCAGATATCAGTATTAACTCATGAAATCCGGAAATATAAAGAATTCACAACATTAAAGCCTATAAATAAAGTTATGTGTAATAAAAAGGATGTGTAAAATGATATGTTTATTAATATATGTGTAGAAATATGACTCCTATAACGGCACTTTTATGCAATGCAGTGGTTGAGCTCGGTGGTTAAGGCTCCATTCCAACCTGCGTCCCAGTTCACAGCCAGACCCTGCTCTGGTCTATGCTTGGATTGGATTTATATCTAGCTTTGCATGACAGTGTCTACCAATTAATAAATCTAAATAAGCTAACACAATCTCTTCTTGCTGTATGACAGATTTTGCTCTCTGTCCCTACCTTGACATTGGCGGCATTCCAGTCCCCTCATCACAAGCAATATGTCGGAGCTAGACGCTACTCCTCCTCCGCAAGGCTTCCAGCAAGTCGATCCGTCCCGTATTCAGCAGGACATCCTGGAGGAGCAAGTGGAGTTGTGGTGGTTCAGCGAGCCGCGGAAGTCTCTGATGTGTTACTGCGCCTCTGTGGCCTTGGTGGTGGGCTGTGGCGTGGGTGGCGTCGGCCTGTTGTCCAGCACCACCAGCCTGTCGAGCGAGTGGCGTCTGGGCACGGGCACGGCACTGTGCATGCTGGCATTAGCCGTGGTGCTCAAGCAGCTGCTCAGCTCAGCCGTACAGGACATGAACTGCGTGCGCAGCCGTCAGCGCGTAGACGTCCTGAAAAGCGGAGGATTGTCTGACGTACTGGTCGTGCTCCTCACTGGACTTTCCTTGCTCATCTGCGGAGCTGTGCTGCTCAACGTAGCTCTGGGATACCACATGCCCAAACCGGGCCAGGCTCTCAATGATATGTTTATATCAGGAGTGGTGTTGTTGGCAGGTGGAGGGTTCACAGTGGTGGCTGTCACCATTTACTCAATTGTGGTTTTCCACTTCATGAGGATCAGACCCGAGAGGAGCTTGAGAGACAGAATTCTGGGAATTTTCACTGTATCGGGACAAATGCGTATCCGACGAGATACAACGTCAAGCCTGGCACAACTCATATGACTGGAATTCTATATATTATATATATGGCTTGGGCAAAAGTACAGAATCTATGAAGAACTTGGGCTGTGAAATGTTTAAATCTTTATTTTCCTCAGAAACTACACTCCAGAAGAGGTGATCGATAAAGACGCACAGCCCCTAGTGAACATTTTTGCACAGTTCATTGATGAATGTATAACACTCCAGCAATGATGGTACAAAATACATACTGTATTATCTGTTTTATTGCGCATGCTTGTACTGGTCTCACTGTGCTCCGAAAACACAGCTGTGTCGGCCTTACTCCCAAACCCAAAGCCTTTTCTTGTTCTGGACCGTCATGTTTTACACAGACCGATGAAACTATGAATCTTTTTTTTTGTTTGTTTGTTTTAGATAAAACATGTTGGCTCCTCACAGCACAACCGTCGCCTTCCAAACATGTAAATGAGCTTCACCAAACATCAATTCACCATCTGTGGGGAATTGACTGTGTGTCCTTCACACATTTATTTATGTGGGCGAACAGGCGTGTCACAAATGGATATTCCATCTGGACCTTGCTTGTCAGAGCTGTTTAATGTGTCTTAGAACGCAATAGCCGTGTCGGTTTGCATGTTTGTGATTTTTCTACCGTGACCTCTCTGCGTCTCGGCGAGAGCAGTACACACTATCGATCAGATAAAACCAGCTCTCCACCCAGAAAGAGAGCGAAGACGCTGACTGTATCTGAATTGTATCTTAAATCACAGCTGTCTGTTATTATCGACATTGTTTCATATACCATAAGCACATTTATAACCCTAAAGGAAAAACTTGATTGCATACAGTAACTTTTACAGTAAAATATGGAGGTCTGATTAAATAGTGTTCTCAAAGATTTTTATTTTAAATCCAAAAATGTTATATGCTATTGCATTATGGGACATTTTATTACTTAATCCGAATGTCATATGGCTTGATTTAGAGGGATTGAGAGCGAATTCAAAATTACCAAAACATTTTATTAAAAAAATAAAAATAAACTAAAATACATTGTAGTTAAATATGAAGAATTCTAAAGAATTACATGTGCTAAATGTTAATATTATTATGAATATGATCTACAGTGTTGAATGTTTAGGCATTATGAAAATAAATTCATTTTATTCTTCTCAACAATTCTCAAGAATTTGTTTTTTTTTAATAAATGGGTAATTATCATAGTTGTACATGTAAGGTTGGCTGTATCTGATTATAGCTCCATGTTTAAATAAAAAAAAAAAGAAAGAAATATAAATAAGTAAATAAATAAATTTCAGTGCAAGTAAAAAAAAAAGAGTGAAACCACATGTTAAAATAGCATTTCTTTCAAATAGAATACTTGCACATGAAGCGAAAATATTTACACCCACTGTCCACTTTGATGTGGACACCTGTTCATTCATGCATTTATACAATCATTCAGATATGAGGCCACAGCACAATGCATACAATCATGCAGATACAGGTCAAGAGCTTCAGCTAATGTTCATATCAAACATCAGAATGGGGGAAAATGTGATCTCTGTGTAAACTAGAGCCTGTTGTGTGTGAAATTTCCCAGAGATCAGCATCTGCAATGCTCAGACCAGATCATCTGGCACCAACAACCATGCAACGGTTAAAGTCACAGAGATGACACTTTTCCCCCCTGTGTGAATATTAACTGAAGCTCCTGACATGTATCTGCGTGATTTTATGCGCCGCTATGTGATTGAATGACTGGATAAATGAGCAAGTGTTCAGGTGTTCCTAATAAAGTGGACGGTGAGTGTCTTTTGCCAATTTAATTTGAGTTATTATTATAATGGGTGTGTAAATGCATGAATCATTTCAAAAAGAGCCACCAAAATCATGAATTACGTGTAAATAGTCTTTTAATGTTTGTTGACCTGTTAGAAATGAATAGCCACAGCTGTATGCTGCCTCTGCCTCTATTTACTGTGTGTGTGTGTGTGTGTGTGTGCCGGCGTGCGTACTCATTCCTCCAGCTCGGACAGTGGAGGTCAGGGATTGAGGGTTGAGACAGGATGAGGGGGGCGGGGTTGCAGAACTGCGGGGATGTTGGTTCTTACCCTCGACAGGCAGGCCATTGTGTTTAAATTGTGTTCAGTCACTATAAGAACAAAGACCTTCTCTGGGACCCATTGTGTTTAAACCCCTGACCTCTCAAGCAAGGAACCAATGAGAGCAGGGCTTGTAGGAACGAGCCTACACATGTTTACACACTCGTATACAGCCAGCAGATTAAAGGATATCTCTACACAATCATACTTTCACAACCACAGCCATGTGATACGGTTTTGTATTTCTCGATTGCACCTGGTCTGTAAAAGTCCTGGAGTGCGCTGAACTGTAAATTAGATTTCCATTAGATAGTTCAAGGCCTTAATAAGGATTTCTTTGGTTTTCTGATGGTGGACTTTTCATTCCAAGGCAAATCTATTTTGAAGATTGAGTATCACCTCACATAAACACATGTAAAACCTTATTCTAACACCTCTGGGGTTGGGGGTTTGAATCACGCCGCCACTCTGTGTGTATGGAGTTTGCATGTTCTCTCTGTGCTTCAGGCATTTCCGCTGGGTTCCTCTTCCAGTCCAAAGACATGCGTAGTAGGCTGATTGGCATCTCTAAATTGTCTGTGGTGTGTATGTGCGATTGTACCCTGTGATGCGTTGGCACCCCATCTCGTTGGCACCCCCTGTCTTGTGCCTTGCCAAGTCCCCTGAGATATACTCCAGGCTCTCCTACGACCCTGCATAGGGTAAGCGGTAATGGATGGATGGATGGATGGATGGAATACACACACATCATATACCGAACAAAATTTGCTGTATCATCAGTTCAATTCGATTTAATTTGTCTAGCATTGGTCTTTTAAGAAATGTCTCGTCACAAAGCAGCTTTAAAGGAGCTCTGGATCTAGATTTAGATCTCTAATTAGCAAAGCAGAGGTGACCCAGACGAGAACGTTTCTCTGAGACGATCTGAGGAAGAAACCTTCGAGAGGAACCAGACTTCAAAGTGAACCTGTCCTTTTCTGATGTGACACTCAATAGTGGGATTATAAATCTTTCAAGTCAGACAGTACTGACGGTGTTGAAAGGACGTGCTGTATGAGCAGATTGTGAATAAGAGTCGTGGGATGACTACAGGACAGGCTTTATGATTACAGCAGCAGTTCTTAGGTAAAATACTACATTGAAGCAATTGGGCATGAATTATTTTTGGGGAGTGAAAATCTTTAGCGTGTCCTAAACAAACTATTTTTAGGCTTTTTATATGATTCCAAAGTGTCTAGAAAACACTTCTTGCCTGTATGTGTTTAATAAATTGCCATAGTGCCCTTTTTTAGTCTCCTGTTCGCAGCTGGGTTTTCCTGCCACTTACTAGTCATTAACATTTTATAAATGTAATGTTCATTAATATTTATTAGCGTCACACAGAAGAGAGTTTTTTCTTCTTCTTTTCTTTAAGCTTTTAAGTCTTTTGTAACATGTTGCTGCTTCATACCTAAACACAAATTAGCTGGTTCCTTATTTAACGTTAGTTAGATAGATTGGATAGATTGGATAGATTGGATGGATGGATGGATGGATGGATGGATGGATGGATCCATCCATCCATCCATCCATCCATCCATCCATCCATCCATCCATCCATCCATCCATCCATCCATCCCCAGGGGGAAATCCGAGTATGAGTTATGAAACTTGTTTTCAGTGATCCTGTCCTGGAAGTTGTGCCGTTAGGATTAGAAGTCTAATCTAACTGAGA
This sequence comes from Noturus placidus, assembly GCA_022414735.1. NCBI lineage: Eukaryota > Metazoa > Chordata > Actinopteri > Siluriformes > Ictaluridae > Noturus > Noturus placidus. The sequence continues at coordinate 21,326 of JAFFST010003110.1, read as the reverse complement.
CTTGTACTAATGTACTAACTACATAGCCTTTTATTTGGAATACTAGTTAGCTGTATGTTGATTAGGGCACAAACAGAGTTTTTCAAACTCTGTGGTTAGTACGTTCGCCTCACACCTCCAGGGTCGGGGGTTCGATTCCCACCCTGCCCTGTGTGTGTGGAGTTTACATGTTCTCCCCGTGCTGTGGGGGTTTCCTCCGGATCCAAGGTGTACCCCGCCGTGTGCCCCATGCTCCCTGGGATAGGCTCCAGGTTACCCCGTGGACTCTTTGTAGGCGGAGACTTTTTCAGACCCTGTTGATTTGAAATGAACTCGGATCACCACAAATATTTATTTATTTATTATTATTTTATTTTTTTAAATCCCAGCACACTGCAGCATTTGGATGTAAAAATCCCTGACATCTCAAAGAAAAAGAACAAGGAATCTCTGCGACATGTGAAAGCTCTGAGAATATGTGTGGATTCTTTTTATGGCTTATTTGATATTTTTTTATAAACTTGAGTTTGCTGTTTATGTAAGAAATAAACCACTTCAGGGCTGTTGTGGGAAAATAATTCACGCTGGGGTAATGTGGTGCATTCTAATGCAAAATGCATTCTTTTTCTACAGTTGTCGTCATAAGTTTACATACGCCTTGCAGAAGCGGTGAAATGTATAATTAAATAAATTTTTTAAAAGAAAAGGAAATAAGAGAGATGATAAAAAATGCATTGAGTCTGTTTTTATTTTGTTCTGCTCTGAATAAGTGATTTCACATAACAGATGTTTACACAGTAATAACTGAATTTACACAAATGAACCTGTTCAAAAGTTTACATACGCTTGATTATTAATACTGTATGTTGTTACCTGGATGAACAACGGCATGATGTTTTAATGTTTTGTGATAGTTCTTCATGAGTCCCTTGGTTGTCCTGAGCACTTAAACTTCCCACTGTTCTTCAGAAAATTCCTCTAGATCCTGCACATTCTGTACTTTTCCAGCATCTTCTGCATATCTGATCCCTTTCCAGCAGCGGCGATATGATGTTGAGATCCATATTTTCACACTGAGGACGACTGAGGGACTTGTACACGCCTATTACAAGACGTGCAAACATTCACTGATGCTCAAGAAGGCAACACGATACATTAAGAGCCAGGGGGGTGTAAACTTATAAATAGGATGGTCAGTGTAAATTGTTATTATTTTAATTCTGGGAAACATGTAAATATCTTATGTGGCTTGTGAAGGGCGGTATGAAATTGTGCCCTGCGATAGGTTGGTACCCCGTCCAGTGTGTCCTCTGCCTTGTGCCCCGAGTTCCCTGGGATAGGCTCCAAGCTCCCTGCCTAAGATAAAGCAGTATGGAAAATGGATGGATAAATAAAGCTGCATCTCTCCATAGACTTCCACTGATTTACGAGTGATTCTTTCCTCTGCTAATGAGGCACAAGTGCTGATGTATAAAAGTCGTCAGCAACGGTTACTAGCACAGCATCTAGTCTCATATCTATGGCACCTTCTATGACCTTCTCTTGCACTGTATGTTCATTTCAGCCATGAGCCAATCATGTTTTGCATGAAGTAGATAAAACTAAAGGTTTATTGTTCAAAAGTACACTAACGGGCCTCTTTTACTTCCTTCTATAACCTCTTATCAATAAATAAACACTGGCCGAGTTCGTAAACGGCCAGAAGTTTATCCGTTGCGTGTCACTGGTCTCTAGTGACGAATGCTGAAGGATGATAATATATTATTTATATTGTATGTATATGTTATATGGTATATACGGTATATGAAATATGTATTCAGCGGCCTCTGCGGAATAATAGTGCCGTATGATATTCCACACTCCTACCAGCTTTGCTGATACTGTAAGTAATGTACTGAGTGCTGAATATGGAGAATTACTTATTTCTCTGCAATAACAGTTCAGTGACAGTGGAATAAAGGACATGAATAATCATAAGATGTTTAGACAGAGGACGAGGTATAATATCGAGTCTCGTTCTTTCTCACTGTTGTATAATTCAATTGCAACTAAACTAACAGTTTGTCGTTATGTAATAATAATAAAAAAAAACTTCTTTAAAAGTATTGCAGCTCCACAACCAAAGTTTTCTGAATGATAAATATTCATTCTTACAATACCTGACAAATCTGTACTTCTGTGTGTGTGTGTGTGTGTGTGTGTGTGTGTGTGTTTTGTTCGGAACAAATCTCTTTGACAATATGCTTGAGATGATGGATAGTACAAGGACGTTTGGTCCTCACAAACAAAACAATTTATTAAATTAAATATAATTTAATAAAAATATCCTTTGTTGATATTAAAATATAAAGTTAAAAATATCCTTTGTTACTAAGTTAGTAAAAGAAAGCACCAAGCTTGTGTGTGTCTGTTGCACAAAGCAGAATGATTCTGTATGTATTTTCGGGTATGTATATGTATGTCTTTTAATGCACGGTATGCATGTGTGTCTTCGTGTATGTGTGTGCTTTCTGAAATGTGTATTGCATTTTGTACGTGTGTTTGTGTGTGTGTGTGTCATTGTGTGTTTGTATATGTCTACGCTGAGTCTGTTTTTTTCCTTTATGTGTATGCGTGTGTGTGTGTCTGTGTGTGTGTGTTTGAGTATATCTATGTTAAGTGCATGTGTTTGTATGTTATTTTTCTTTTGTCTTAACTTTGTGTACTTTTTTTCCCTTTATGCGTATGTGTCATGTATGTTGTTTGTTGTCCATGTGTATGGATGTTTATGTATGTGTGTGTATTTTCATATATATATTTTTGTTGATTCTTTGTGTGTTATGTGTTTATATGGTGTGTGTGTGTGTGTTTGTCTTCATGTATGATGTGTTTATATGTTGTGTGTGTGTGTGTGTGTGAGAGTATACCTATGTTGAGTGTGTTTGTATGTATTTTTTCCTTTGTGTTGTCTGTGCATATATATTTGTGTGTTTGTGCATGTGTGTGAATGTTTATGTATGTGTGTATTTTCATATTTACAGTACATGTTAGTTCTTCCTGTATGTATGTCTCAGGTGTGCTCGTGTATGCGTGTGTGTGTTTGTCTATGTGTATGTAGTGTTTGTACGTGTGTGTGTGTGTCGTTGCTTGTTTGCATATATTTATGTTGAGTGTATGTGTTTGTTTCTTCCTGTATGTGTTGTGTCTTCGTGTATATGTATGGGTTGTGTGTGTTTGTTCGTGTGTGTGTGTGTGAGTGTGTGAATGTTTATGTATGTGTGTATTTTCGTATATAAATGTTGCTTGCTTGTGTGCTTGTGTCTGTTGTATTGCGAGTGTGAACTAAAACCTCCAGGCTGCAGTGCTAGTGCAGTGAATATAGAGTTACACCACCAAAAGCCTTATTAATGATTGATTTCATGCACAAGGTATTAATTTCATCGCTCAGTGGGGTTCTGTAGAAAAGAAGCAATACAAATTGTATCTGTGATTCTAATAGATAATAGGTCATATAATATATATAATTTGTGTGTGTGTATATATGAGTATATATAATACAAATTCAACTTTACAGAGGAACCGTAACAGACATTTATTAACAAAGAATTATAAAACACCAAGAAAACTGTCCAAATCCTCATGAGACTAATATCAGTTGGACTACTTTGTTAGTTTTGTTCACATAGTTGTTTTCACTCTTGTGTGAGAACCTCACCACGCTGTTTCTGTCCCCCCTTTCCCCTCCTCGTCAGAGAAGAAGCAGACAGAAGGTCAGTACTTCCTGTGTGAAGCGTCACCACCCTGAAAAGTCCGTTCAGTTTGTCCTCAGCTGATAATCTGCCAAACATGATCGCACAAAATGTCAACAACACTGTAATAAATATCACGCTCAGTGAATAGATGTGTGTAAATGGGATCTGTCTAAATTCAAATTTGTAATAAATAACTGAAGAGAGATGAAAGATTCAAGTGTCTGCGTGTCTCGCTGTCCTCTGGTGTCTCTGCTGATGCAAATTGGAATCTGATCAGTGTGTGAGAGAGAACGTGATGGTGTCTCATATTATACAAAGATCCCAAGGTAAACAGAGACATTTCTAAATGCTAACTTTACCCTACATTTCCTGTTTATATATACAGTATCTCCCAAAAGTAAGTACACCCTCACATTTTTGTGAATATTTGATGATATCTTTTCATGTACAACACTGATGAAATGACACTTTGCTACAATGTAAAGTAGTGAGTGTACAGCTTGTGTAACAGTGTAAATTTACTGTCCCCTCAAAATAACTCAACACACAGACATTAATGTCTAAACCACTGGCAACAAAAGTGAGTACACCCCTAAGTGAAAATGTCCAAATTGGGCCCAAAGTGTCAATATTTTG
>JAFFST010003110.1:2466-16719 GCA_022414735.1 Noturus placidus | reverse complement strand
CTCCCACCACCATGCTTGATTGTAGGCAAGACACACTTGTCTTTGTACTCCTCACCTGGTTGCCGCCACACACGCTTGACACCATCTAAACCAAATAAGTTTATCTTGTCTCATCAGACCACAGGACATGGTTCCAGTAATCCATATCCTTAGTCTGCTTGTCTTCAGCAAACTGTTTGCGGGCTTTCTTGTGCATCATCTTTAGAAGAGGCTTCCTTCTGGGACGACAGCCGTGCAGACCAATTTGATGCAGTGAGCGGCGATTGGTCTGAACACTGATAGGCTGACCCCCACCCCTTGAACCTCTGAAGCAATGCTGGCAGCACCCGTACGTCTATTTCCCAAACACAACCTCTGGATATGATGCTGAGTACGTACACTCAACTTCTTTGGTCGACCATGAGGCCATTCTTTGGAGGCCTGTTCTGAGTGGAACCTGTTCTGTTAAACCGCTGTATGCTCTTGGCCACCGTGCTGCAGCTCAGTGTCAGGGTCTTGGCAATATTCTTATAGCCTAGGTCATCTTTATGTAGAGCATAAATTTGACACCAAATTTAACACACCTGCTCCCCATTCACACCTTGAGTGTACACAAACTGTACACTCACTACTTTACATTGTAGCAAAGTGTCATTTCTTCAGTGTTGTCACATGAAAAGATAAAATCTAATATTTACAAAAATGTGAGGGGTGTACTTACTTTTGTGAGATTATGTGTGTGTGTCTCTCACCTTCACTCTCTCTGCCTTTGGACAGAGACAGCTCTAGATGATGTTTGTGTGTGTTTGTGTGTGTGTGTGTGTGTATGTGTGTTTTGCTCACCTCCACTCTGTGTAATATATCGCACCCATGGTAACGCCTGATAGCCACTCTTCTCAATGATCTTTAGGTATCGGACCTGAACATACGAGAACACGTACATCGTTACACACCCAACCAGCCACTCAGAGGTTTATAAACACACACAATGTTCTGACCCTCAATACCCAGAGTCGCACTACTATGACACTTGGTTTTTGTCCAACCTGTAAACTGATCATACTGTACAAGACTTTATCTGGAGTGTGGTTGAAAAACAGCAAACAATTTGCCTTTAGTTCACTGGATTATTCTTGGACAAAAAATGAATACAGTTTGTATAATCCATTTAGAAGAGAGCAAACTGCTCGAGAAGAACGAGTTTGTGTAATTATAGAAGTGTTTAATGATGTTATAATACCCACTAGCTAGCTGACGGTCCAGCTTGAAGTACCACGACAGAAACGCATGTGATTTAGCTAACAAATTTCTATGACATATAATGTCAGAAAGAAATAGGTGCTGCCTGTTGTTGACAAATGCCCATGGTGACGTTTTTTTTTTTACAGCATGTCGTCGGAGTCGTCAGTGACCCAATGTGTAGTGAGCCAGGGTCCTTAACAGTGTCCGAACTCGTGTACACGGTTTACTGATTCACGACCTAGGGTGCTCGGGAGCTGATTGAGACACACCCAGTTAAAAATTAAAACATAAACTAATGACAGGACAGGGTTCGAGATGAGACGAGAATCATGACAAATATTCGTGAGCACTGGGCAGCACGCCACATGCAGAGAGGGTGAATTTGTGACAGTGTTGATTATAGTGTGAGACTCACCTGAATACCAGACACTGTGAAATAAGGGATCTCAAACTTCACTGTGATTGGCCTCTTTGCCTCTTTTTCATCACTGTCCACGCTCGGCAGTTCAAAATGTGCTCTCATTATGTACTCCTTCCCTCCCTGCACACACACACACACACACACACACACACACACACACACAAAAACACACAATAATGGTTCATTATTTCAGGACAGGAAGATGACAAAAACCCTTGTTAAAATTGAGCTAAAATCTAGTTATGTAAATCCATGTTTTAATCAACGATAAAGCATCAGTTATAGCTTCTGTTACATCTTGTTGTCCCTATCCACTGAAGACGAGGGTGAAATTGCCTACAGACTGCAACAGCTTCTGTAGCAGATTGCAGTACAGAAATTCTCAGAGTGTTGAGTACCACCGCAAGACATCGTTAACCGGTTTACATTTATTTACACTGATTCAATTAGCAGACACTTTTATCTGAAGCGACTTACAAACGAGGAAGTACAAGCAAGGTCGCTGACGACTCCGACAACACGATGTTAGGGCGGCTGTGGCTCAGTCGGTAGAGCGGGTTGTCCACTAATCCTCCAACCGTGAGGTTGGCGGTTCGAATCCCGGCCCGGGTGATCCCATGCCGAAGTGTCCTTGGGCAAGACACTGAACCCTAAGTTGCCTCCGATGGCAAGTTAGCGCCTTGCATGGCAGCTCTGCTACCATCGGTGTGTGAGTGTGTGTGTGAATGAGACACAGTGTAAAGCGCTTTGGATCCAAGTGCTTTGGATAAAAAAAGCGCTATATAAGTGCGCCATTTACCATTTACCATTTACGATTACTACTACCTCCTACTGTAAAACATCACCACTGCCATTTCTCATACTGCAACATTAAAAGTGAAAGACTAACTACACAGCCTAGTTGAAACCTCTATGTTTACAGGTCACATTTAACATAGGCTTTGTTTATGGATTGCTGGGGTTTCATATTTACTGGAACCAGGACGGAACGAGAAACTATAGTGCTTCATTATGAAGCGCTATCAACAGTATATGGGCAGGAAGGCAGAGTAAGTTGAAACCTTGAGTTCACCCTGTAACCATGACAACCTCAGAGAAATGTTTAAATGTCAGCTTTGATGTGGTTGTTTTCCACTTATTTCTCATATTTGGTGCTTTAAAAGCATTATTGGCATTTTTATGCATTTCAGGAAACAGTTTCAAAAACGCACTACTTCTTTTTTGTCCCGTTTGTTGTTTAAACATTACTTCTCTACCCACGGTCACACAGTAGCCCTACTTTACCATACGTTTTATAACATGAGAGGCTGACATTCTTAGTGTAATATATCTTATCCAACTTTAATGATATGATGAGTCAGGTTGCATGAATAGTGCGTCTTCCACACACAATGGGAAAGTAATGATGTCATTACTTTACACCTGTGACATCCTCCTTAAAAAAAAAATAAATAATACAATAAAAAAAACCTCTGGCTTCCTCGTATACTATAACAAAGTCCGCTTCTTAACAAGCTGCCATTCTTGGTGCGTCATCGCTCTCCCATATTCTCTGTTTGTCCCCACAATGTCATAAAGATGTGACAGTTTAATAAGAGTAACTCATTGCTCCACTATATACTAAGGCTCTAACTAGCAGGTGTCTGCATGTTCCCTTGCGCATCATTATTCACGGCATTTAGAGGCGATCAGTCAGTGTGTGACTAAAACCATATGTCTGGAGTGTTGAATGCTAATCAGACTTGCATTTGCATACCATTCACAGACTTCATGACAAAAGCATGTCCACATTTTTGAGACATTTCAACTGAAATAACCTTAAGGGAGAAACACGTGCATCCAAATAGTGTTCATTTGACAAATAATGCTCATTATTCCTTTAATAGTATCGTTCCAAATATTGCCATATTAAGGTGGAACTAAAAAAAAAATGTGTTTCAAAATTACAGTCCACATTACGATACTAATATCAACGTGGGAGTCTTTTTCCCTGTCCTGCTGCTACTGGGACATTTCTTCCCTGTCCTGCTGTTACTGAACACTTTTATTCCAGTTAAATCCCTGTATTGTGCACATTAATGGACAATAGTTTGCGCGGTGTTTTATTTCTATTCACAGGGTTAGGGTTAGGTTCAGCTCTTTCTCAGCAGAGCTAGTATTACAGGTGGAGGCAAGGTTAAGCACGAGTCTGCGTCAGGGGCATGGTGAGTGGTGAACGAGCAGCAGGTTTAATAAACGTATAAAGCAGAACAGTATGTTGGCTTTGTCATGCCAGCATAATGATTAACATGGAACATCTGAGCCCTGTATTCTGTACAGATCCTTGGTTTCGTCACTAGTGTAACGTCATTGACAATACGCTGCTTGGAAACACTACAAACCCAGGGTTAAAGTGCATTTATTTAGGCTTGTACTTGTGCCAAAGTCGTCAGTAATATAAAACCTTTCACAATAAAGAACCAGGCAGCTTTCTAGCTCGCTCTGTCACTTTCAATGGTTTGCTCACATGGTTGGCTTTTCAGGTGAGGTGGGAAGGGCTTGTTCCCCAACAGCAGGGACATTTGGGGCAGTAGGATAGAGTGGACTAGGAGAGGATTTGAGCTCAGAGCTGGACGCTGTCCCACTGTGACCTACTGAGAGCTAGTAACGGAGGCTTGAACCACTGCTATGCAGTTATTAGCGAAAGTGTTCATGGACTGTGTGGGGGTTTTTTTTTTGTTTGTTTCATGCTGATAATATAAAAACAGAACAAATTAATAAATAAATATTGTCAAGATTACTTACAGGGTTTTTCACTTTTTATTACTGCAGAAAATACAACAAATAAATAAATATCGATACTTGTTCACCGGTTTGTTACACATTTTCTCACTCTCATAGCTGCATATCAAATGCTCAAGCTTCCGCTTCGCCTCGTGGCAGCATTGCCACCTTGGGCGCTCGTTATTTTTCTAATAATAGCCTGCTGTCAATTATTCCTGACATATTTCTGCAAATTTGTAGTTTTGTCGTTTGATCTGTGAGCTGTAGTGGACTGTAGCCTAACCTTTCCTTAATTCGACATAGAGTTTAATGTGGTCCAGACCTGGACAAACCGGTCCAATCCATGGAGACCGCTGCTTCTAACAGGATCTGCTGCTAATGTCTTGGTACCACATACAACAGCACACCTTCAGAGGTCTTGTGGATTCTATGCCTCGAATGGGTTTTGTTGTTTTGGCAGAACAACGGGGACCTACACAATATTACGCAGGTGCTTTTAAGGTCATGGCTTGTTTAATTGCTTGTTTTCTGTTCGAGTCTGAATGAATTACAATAAAACTTGCTGCACTAAAAATCACATAATGCTACAAACGATTTTCCACAATAAATTGTTAATATTGATTGCATGCCCTTTTCTTTTTTATTTATTTATTTTTTTTTACTACCTATTCCTCAGAGGTAAGCTGTTGCCAATTTTTCCACATTAGCTGAATCTCTGTTCTCACACAAAAGCTCCCAAAAGTCTCTTATCGCTAAGGCTGAGGTATTTCCATCAAGAAACAGGAAGCCAGCCATTTTCAAAGAGTTGTTGGTGCAACATCATGTAGCAGCTGAACACTTCTGAAGGTGAGCAATACTCTGTATACATGAGGTTGGTGTCACTCCGATTCAATGAGCAGAGTTCATAAACATTTTTTACCAATAAATTTCCATGACTTTGATGCAAATTTTCATGACCATACATTCCCGGAAACGTCTATGTATGCATGTAAAATAAGAATAAAAATCCATGCCAAAATTTATCACAAAATATCATAACTAAAATTAAACCTAACTACAGTAAGGTCAATGTGTACTGAAAACTGTTTACACAGCTATACTATAAAAGCAGTCCACATGACAAAAAGCTCTAGTATGACCACTTCGAGTATAGTTTTTATGATGCACCTTTAAAGCTCAGGATCACTATCTTCTGCCATCTTATGTAACCGAGCTGTATTACAGAGGAAAGGAGTGGTAAAATATATTCTTTTATGTTATGAAAGTGAACAGTGTTTGGGTTTGGAATAACATAAGAGTAAGTAAGGAGATACAGACTAGTATCAAAATACAATGGTTGCACAGGTTACATCTGGGGGTTTATTGTCTAAAAAAAGAGAGTTAAATGAAAAATAGTTAAAGAACTAGATTTGCATATAATCTTTCATTTTAATAAATGACTGTCCTAGCCAGAACCTAAAATCACACTTGAGTCAAAGCTACATATGTTACCATGTTCTGCTTGAAGTCTGAGGATGATAAGTAAGTAAAGTAAGTAAAATGTATTTATATAGCACGTTTTACACAGTAAAGCTGACCAAAGTGCTGAACAGAGTAAGGAAAAATAAAATAAACAGAATAAGACTAAATAAAAACAGACAGTAGACAATAGTAAAAAATCAAAGTATGATCAAAAAGCCTGACAGAAGAAGATATGTTTTTAGTCTCGTTTTAAAAGCAGTCATGGAAGGTGCAAGGTGGATGTCCAGTGGCAACTGATAACTCTCATTTTGAGTTTTAAGGATCATTTTCTTACAGTAGATGAGAGAATTTACTAAAAGGCGGTCAGGAAAGCCAGGTAACCACTTCATTATATTATAATGTGTGCATATACACACATTCATTCTTCATCTTCTGCCTGAAATGCTGAAAATGGCTCGGTTCATGTTTCTTGTTGTTACACTGACAAGAACGCATTACATTAAATTAATCACGTACATCTTACCTCACACTCCTGTTCTGTTCAAATTGAAGCATTGCACAGCTTCTGTGAACAGTAAAGCCCCACCTTCTTTGATTTGACTGACCGTCTCAAACATTTTGACATTGATGAGAGCTGCTAGACTGACCCTAATCGTGTAACATTTTGTCACCCTAACAACATACAACATACATAGTGGTGCATTATAGAGTGCAGCAGGGCAGCATCAACAGAGTCAAATACTGGTGGGTCAATTTGGCCATATCTGGGGGGGAGGGGGATGGGGGGGGGCATGTCACCCTCAATGTCTATGGTGGTTACGGCCCTGAACTCAAGATACAAGCTGCAACTGTGCCAGATGTTAACCTTACACCGAGAACGTAGCGTTACGTGACTGATCACCAGAACATTAAGTATTGTTTAACTAATATTAACCATTAAACGTATATTCTATTATACAGGTATTTGTGAAGCAAATTTCCATGACTTTTCCAAAACTCTCTGGGTTTATTTATTTTCCCAAAATTTCTCCAGGCCTGGAAATTGCTATTTTAAGATTCCATGACTTTTCCAGGTTTTCCATGACCATACGAACCCTGAAGGATTGGTAAATGGTAAACTTATATAGCGCTTTACACTGTGTCTCATTCACCCATACACACACAATCACACACCAATGTTAGCAGAGCTGCCATGCAAGGCACTAACTTGCCATCGGGGGCAACTTAGGGTTCAGTGTCTTGCCCAAGGACACTTCGGCATGTGGAGCTCCACATGCCAACCGAACCGCCAACCGAATCGAACCGCCAACCCTACGATTAGTGGACAACCCACTCTACCGACTGAGCCATAGCCGCCCCATTGTCAGCTTAAAAAAAAAGGTTTTCTTGCAAACATTTCAGCTTTTAAAAGTACGTCTACTGTATATTCCAGTGATTATGTTCCAGTCATTTTGCTTAGAATAGCAAGACAAAATGAGTGTGAAAAACAAACGGTCATTGTAAATATTAAAAGGTGTTTTTTTTTTTTTTTTTTAAATCATGCCCTGGGCAAACAATACACACATTACTAAGTACTGAACAGAATAAGATGGTTAAAATGAGGTAAACGTGTCACTCACTGGGAAGGATTTGATGGTCCACTCTACAGCACTCTTCTCAGGTACCCACTTGGCACTGCCTGTGCTGGTTTTAAATTTGGGCGAGTCAGCGTCACTAGGCACGGGCACCAGGATAACCACATTATTGGCAGTTGAGCGGCTCTTAAACTGGCTACGGGCCTGCAGGACACCGTACACCACACTGAAGTAAATATACAACAGCCACAACACCAGCAATAGGACTTCACATAGACACAATATTATTAGGTTTAAGATTATCTATCCAAAGATGTATGACCTACAAGGTGTTCATGTTAACAAAGTTATATTCATGTGAATGCTCGTGTTATTGAAGCTTGTAGCTTCAGTGCAAAACTAAAAAAGCCAAAATCGGACCGCAAACGTAGCTGTCTTGGCACTAAATGTACTTTCCCAGGTAAAGTAAAGGTCCAAACAGACAAAAGTACCCTTGAGGGTTCAACCTCACTGACAAGCATCGGTGTCCTAAAAGGTACAGTTACAGTCCTGAGAGTTTTAATGAAACAAATTGATGTATTGTAAGAGGAGGGAAGAGTGGAGAGTAAGTGTGTGTGTGTGTACTCTAGTACCTTAACTTTGATCTCTATTCGGCTATGGGAATATTTCTCAATCACACTTTCAATCCATATGAGGGGCTTCACCTGTAGCAAGCACAATAAGGATTAGAATAACATAAGGCATAAGGACATAAGGCATGGCATAAAGTAATAGATCCTGATGCAGATACTCACGGTGGTATTAAGTCGGTAAGACATGAGTTCACTCTCTCCATCAGGGGGAATGAAGGATATGGTTCGGTCGTTCTCAAAGCGGGAGAGCCGCACACACTGATGAAACTTCACATCCTCTAACTCCACAGACTTGCTCTTCTCCCCTGTGGGTTAGAAGTCACACATGCACAGAGATAAAGCAAAAAAATAAAAATAAATAAAATAAAAGTAGTCACTGAAGAGTACCGTAGATGATCAGTTTTAAAATAACTTGAACATCAGATTTTATGTCAGCTTATACATCCAACACATTGAGTATGAGAACATCTTCCAGACCTTGACATACAGCACTGTTATGAGTTAGTCAACATCACACTGTAAGAGGTCATAATATTTTCACTCATCTGTGAATATGTGAAATATAACAACAGCCTTTCATCTTCTAAAAAATATCAAATCAGTTCAGGTTCAACTCCTGCCAACAATTTTCCTTTTTCTTCCTAGTGATGGTGGGATGATGAAGAAATATCATATGTTGTTACCACAGCTCTGCTAACCATGCGTTTTGCCAATACAACACACACACACACACACACATATATAAGTATATTCCAATTGATAATTTACATTTTTAGTACACCTTGATGACTAGGAACAGGAAATTGTTCAATCATGACTTCCTGTTAAAGGGGTATAAATATGAGGTAACACATAGGCCAAACTCCCATAGTCATTCATAACAAGGAATATAGCTGTGATGTGTGAAAAAGGGTTGTTGAGCTTCACAAAATGGGAAGTGTCTACAAGAAAATAGCACAAGTATTGAAAATGCCCGTTTCCACCATAAGGACAATAATTAAGAAGTTCCAGTCAACTGGAAATGTTATGAATCCACCTGGAATTGGACATGTGTCTATATCGTCTCAACGCACTGTGAAGAGGACGGTTCGAGTGTCCAAAAAATCTCCAAGGATCACATCTGGAGAATTCCAGTAGTTAGTTGTGTCTTGGGGTCAGAAAGTCTCCAGAACTACAATCTGAAGTCACCTCCATCACCACAAGTTGTTTGGAAGGGTTTAAAGAAAAAAGCCTCTACTCTCATCCGAATACAAACTCAAGCGTCTTCAGTTTGCCAGACACTAATGGAACTTCACATGGGATCGGGTTCTGTGGTCAGATGAAACCAAAATAGAGATTTTGGTAATAAACACCAGAGGTGGGTTTGGAGCACACAGAGAGGTAGCCATATGGAAAAGTACCTCATGCCCAAGGTTAAATATGGTGGTGGCTCTTTAATGATCTGGTGCTGTTTTTCTACCAGAGGACCTGGACATTTTGTTAGGATACATGGCATCATGGACTCTATCAAATATTAACAGATATTAAATGAAACCTGACTGCTGCTGTCAGAAAGCTTAGGTAGGTAGCAAAGGAAGGTAGCACAAAGTATTGACTAAAAGGGTGCCAATAATTGTCGCACAGCTATATTTAACAAAGCTATTTTTTTGATAAGCCTGTGCTTTGTTTGCAATTGTTTGATATCTATGAGAGAAGAGTATTTTTGTGAATTTTTTTTAAACAAAAGATCAAAAGGTTAAACAATAAGGACAATTTTCACAACCTTCTTTGCTCATATTTACCAAGGGTGCCAATATTAGTGGAGGGACTTGTATTCTCTGTGCTATTCTGCTGACTCATTTATCAAGCTGGATACAAATTAAGTAATTCAGAGCATTGAAACATAAAAAAAGCAAAGTCCAGTTAGTTCAGAAAAAAAAAATAATATTCTGCAAAAGCAGGATATGCTCCTGAGTTTATGTAAATTTCTGTATAGATTGATTAATGTGAGCCTTGATTGATCGGTTTAAAAGGTGTAAGTGGTATGAGCAATTTTATGTATGGTTTACAATGTCGAGACAATTTCGTGAAACTCAGTCGTTTCATATAAATGACTCAAAAGAAAGAAAGCCGTTCAATCAGGACAAAGAAAATGGCACCCTATTAAAGAGGAAGTGTTAGTTCAGTCCTGAGTGGTGCGCCATTTCCTTTCGGGTTTTCCAGTGTCCTTGTGCTTTCGGAGGTTGGCTAACCTAAATCTGCCGTAGATGTGATTGAGTGTATGCTCATCCAGGGTGTGTTCCTGCCTCATTCCCAGTGTTCCTGGGTTAAATGAATACATCTGAGTTGTAACTCAATGGTTAAGACTTTCAATAGATTAAGCTACTGATTGGAAGGCCGTGAGTTTAAATCCCAGCATTGCCAAATGGTCACTGTTGGGCCCTTGAGCAAGGCCCTTAACCCTCTCTGCTCCAGGTGCGCCGGATCATGGCTGACCCTGCCCTCTGACTCCAACTTCCTAACATGCTAGGGTATGTGAAGAAAAGGAATTTCACTGTGCATATGTATATGTGATAAATAAAGACTCATTATCATTATCATTAATATAACCAGCTCTGTACTACCTTAACACTGTACTCTAAGCTCCAGACTGCTGATTTACTAAAGTACAAAACTGGATGTACGGTGTGTGTGTGGGGGTGTGGGTGTAAGCCATGTGGACTACAGAAACAAAATAAATAGATGGAGTGTTTAATGGCACATTTACACACGTATGCCAGGTGAATTCTGAGCATTCTATCTCACTGCATGTATGCAAGGAGTCCTTCTCTACATATCCAGTGTATTTTCATTTATACACACAGAATTTTTGCAGATGTGTCTGACTCTCTGTCTCTTGGCATTTACAGAGGCACATGAAAGGGCCATGAGGACAGTTTGGAAGGCAGAGTCTCTGTGCTCCCTCAGCAGCGGTGGAGGCCTGCTGAGACCCGACACTCATTGCTCATACTCAAACACCTTGGATGTCATCAGCCATGCTGCCTAAAGGTCACGCAGGGGGGTGTAGCCTCTATTTCCAGTGTCTCCTGATTGATTCCCCAGGGGCAAGAGTAAGAAAAACTGATTAGTGCTCTGAAAGACAGAGCACTTGTGTAGTGAAACTTCTCAGAATACTCTGAAGACTGTATTTCCAAGTTTAGTATAACAGTGTTTGCATGATGGTTAAGAAATCTGTAAGTATCTGAATCAGTGGGATCCTATAATTCCTAATGTCCTATAATTCCATTGCAGTTAATGAATCATTTTTAGCAGCTCATGTCATCATGAAGAATAAGCTGAAACTTTAAGAGCCTAAACTTTCACAACTAGACAGACCTCTATCATCTTGTTTGGCGTCACAGAAAATCCTCACTGATATTCGACAAAGTCAATCTGCATTACCCATGAACATGTCCTCTGACGATAGCCAAGCCTCCCTAACACGTTTGCAGATGGTACAGAATGCTGCTGCTCGTGTGTTAACAGGAACACGCAAGGCGAGAACATATTACACCAATATTGGCCTCGCTTCACTGGCTTCCGGTTCATTTTAGAATTTATTTTAAGGTTTTAGTTTTGGTATTTAAATCGTTAAATGGACTAGCACTAAATTATCTGTCTGATTCTCCAGCAAGAGCATTTAGAGCCGCTGAGCAGTTACTTTTGGTCGTCCCTCGAGTAAGAGCAGGGGTGACTGTGCTTTTGCGGTTGCAGCCCCAAAACTTTGGAATAATCCTCTTCTACATGTTAACTTTGGAATAATCCTCCTCTACATGTTAGGCAGGCCCAGACACTTTCTACTTTTAAATCTAGACTTAAAAGTCATTTTTACTCTTTGGCGTTTAACTCAATATGAGAGCTGTTTGTTTGTTTGTTTGTTTTTACGATTTTTATGTTTTGTTGTATGTGTTTACTGTTTTAATCTGATTATGTATTGTACAGCACTTTGGTAAACACTTGCTGTTTTTAGAAGTGCTCTATAAATAAACTTTGACTTGACTTGTCTTTGACTTGATTTATCAGTCCTGTCCTGAAGAGGGCAGTGTTTCCTCTTATCTGAAGAACGTACATAACTGGTTTCATAATGCCATCAGATCTGAGGTCAGATGACTTTGAGAGAAATATTATCTGTTTGGAGCAGCCGTGAGATGCATTAGAGAGTCATTAAAAGCAGGAAATCAATAAGTCCGTCTCCCTTTATCACTTCCTCCAAACTCTGACATGAAAATTTTCTTTCCTGAATGTTTGTGCTCTACTTATTCCTGTTCACACGGTGGCTCAATAATTGTTCACTTGATGCTGCGGCATCGAGAATTTGTAGCACTTGACATGGATTTACACCGTACTCTGTCAGAATGCACAAGTGGGCGTGGATCGTTAGGGTTATTGACGGCTATGGTGATGATTCAGGAACAGATGGGAAGGTATCCATGACAGAAACACAAATACAGTAGGTAGAGAATAAGGCCTTTTTAAAATCATCTCCTCCTACTCACATTCAGTCTGTTGTCAGTAGACTCTTCCAAGCTCAGAGAGATATTTTACTGTTTTGTTTTTTTTCACAATTTATTATTTCTGCTCTTTAAAAGACATCTGTGAGAAGTAAATATATAATAATTATAATAATTATAATAATAATAATTTATCAATTTGTATAGCGCTTTTTTACAATGGTACATTGTCTCAAAGCAGCTTTACAGAAATATCCTTTTTACACACTCACACACCAATGGTAGCAGAGCTGCCATGCAAGGTGCTAGCTTGCCATTGGGGGCAACTTAGGGTTCAGTGTCTTGCCCAAGGACACTTCGGCATGGGATCACCCGGGCCGGGATTCGAACCGCCAACCCCACGGTTGGTGGATTAGTGGACAACCCGCTCTACCGACTGAGCCACAGCCGCCCTACTGAGCCACAGCCGCCCACATATATACAGATATATGTGTATATATATACTGTATATACACATGATGTGTTCTTCCAATAATTTCCTCCCCTCTGATGAACAGGTCTTTCTGATTGTTAATTTTGCATGCAAATGAACTCTGCTCTCACTGGACGCTTCACTGGAGGGCAGGGTTGCATCGCAGCTGTGATGCAGAGTGTAGCAACAGTCACTCATTCATTTTCAGGAAGGAGTTTATCATGGTCTCTGTGGATCCGGCGAATACCCCGGGAACAGTGGGAGCAAGGCAGGATGTGACACCAGTCTATCACACACCATGCACACACTTTCACATCTAGGGGCGATTTAGCATAATTCACCTACTGGCATGCTTTTGGGAGGTGAGGTGAGAGGAAACCCAGATGGAAGATGTTAGACCTGCGTATTATATCACATTATTCGAAGCTTGTGAATTTTAGTCAGTTTTAAAGATGAATAATTATATGACTCGTCTCAGCCTTGTCCCATTGTCTGATTATACACTTTCATTGTGTCTAAAGCTCCTAGGACGGTAAGGAAGCCTCTTTAAAAGTCACTTACAGTCAGGTCCATAGATATTTAGACAAAGTTCTTGTTATTTCACACTGTCTAGCACAGTATATTGGAGTTGAATTTAAATTATGAATATGTGCTCAAAGCGTAGACGTTCAGCTTTAATATAAGTTTAAATTAGTATAATTATTTGATAATCAGAAATTGATTAAGTGTCATGTTTTTACACTTGCGTGAAGTCTGAAACCCATAGAGATCACAAGACGCTGGGTTTCTTCCCTGTTGGGCCTACCATGCATATCATTGGATAGGGAAACCGGAGTACCCGGAGGAAACCCCCGAAGCACAGGGAGAACATGCAAACTCCGCACACACATGGACCCGGCGGGACTCGAGCCCCGTAGTCATTTCCTCAGTTTAAACAGTTGATACAGTGGTGTGAAAAAGTGTTTGCCCCCTTCCTCATTTCCTGTTCCTTTGCATGTTTGTCACACTTAAGTGTTTCGGAACATCAAACCAATTTAAACAATAGTCAAGGACAACACAAGTAAACACAAAATGCAATTTGTAAATGAAGGTGTTTATTATTAAAGGTGAAAAAAAATCCAAACCATCATGGCCCTGTGTGAAAAAGTGATTGCCCCCCTTACTATAACTGTGGTTGTCCACACCTGAGTTCAATTTCTCTAGCCACACCCAGGCCTGATTATTGCCACACCTGTTCACA
>JAFFST010003108.1:2327-14040 GCA_022414735.1 Noturus placidus | reverse complement strand
GATCTTCCCACCTGTTGTTGATTCTTCACAAAAAATTACAGTTTTATATCTTTATGTTTGAGGCCTGAAATGTGGCAAAAGGTCGAACAGTTTAAGGGGGCCGAATACTTTTGCAAGGCACTGTATATATATATATGTCTTTTTATTTTAGTTTATATTGTATATAAGTTTTGTGCGTTAATTTTTATGGATGCACAAAAAGCACCGAATTAAACTACAGTCCTAAATTGATGATAATGTATACTCTGGTGTGTGTCTGTGTATATTTGGTTATTTTCTGTTTTGGACAAACAGTTGTGTAAAGTTTTAATTTGAAGTTTATATTGGTAACACTCAGTTTCTAGATATTATGTTAAATAAACAAAAAAAGTGTACTGAAAGTTTGTCCTGCCCCATATGATTAATTGATTAATTAAAAAATAAATAAATACTAATCGATTATGAAAATAATTGTTAGTTGCAGCCCTAATATTTACAACACTACTTGTGTTACAACACAACACTACAACACTACTTGTTACATTACCCTGCCATTAAATTACAAAAATACTTGTAAACACTGCTACGAGGGGGTTTCTTATACAGCTGCTGAGGGGGTTATGGTACATTTGGCATCTTTTTCTCTTCTGACTGCCATAATCCATCTCTCTATATTTTTCTCTCTCTTAGAACGTCATTTTTTCTTTCACTGTTGGAGCAAGTGGTAATGCGAAAAGGATGCCTCTATAGAAGTTTACCCTGCTATAGTATACTTAAACCTAAAAATGGATGTATATGCATGAACACAATCCTTTACACCTGATGTGTAGCAGGATTGAAGTGACGTGCTGGTCTTAAAATGTTTTGAAAATGTATTGAACATAGTATTAAAAAGTATTACATTTGAAGTCCTGATACCTGCAGATACCCTGAGTTGGTAGTTTATGATAATTTTAGCCTTCTATTTCTTTTTTTACTTCAACATGGATGCAGCAGGAGAGCCGGATTGGCAGCAAGCCATCACGGCTCACAGGCAGCTAGTAGGAGCACACAAGCAACAACTCAACCTTCTTTCTTAAGCCCTCGCTGCCACCACACAAACCAACACACCACCTACCAAGCCCAGTCCACTTATGTCCACATCAGAGAAGCTTTTGGGTGACGTTAGCCAATGTAAAGGCTTTCTGCTTCAATACTCCCTTATAGATTCATAGATTACTCACCAGCAAAGCTTTGAAGTGGGCGACAACAGTTTGGGAACAAGGCGGCAAATCCATCTCCTCATATGAATGCTGTTTTGCAACATGTAACAGTACCGCGCTCAAAGCAGTGTTTTGCTGCGGTTTGAACCTGGAAGTGCTGATGGAGCTGGCATGTTGGGATGAACAATTAACCTTTGATTTTCTCATCGCCCTCGCTATTTGCCTCGACCATCTGCTTCATAGTCAATGTTCACTGCGATCTGAGCTCCTCCTAGTACCTGCGACACCTCTGAACCCATGCAACTGAGGCGTATGCGCCTCAGCTAGGAGGTGAGAGAGAGACTGTGAAGAAAGTGGAGGTGTTTCTACTGTGACATCAGCCAATTCCAGTTTTTAACTCATCAAACTTTCATCTTTTCTGTCATAGTTTGATACACAGATGTATCTTTTGTCTTGACAGCACTGATTGACTCCAGTGCTGTGGTTAACCTCAAAGACAGTACAACATCTCAACATTTCCACAACCCCACTGGATCAGCCACAATAAATTCAGGCCATTGACAGAGGTCCAATTGGGAATAGAGTCATCACACACCTTACTTAAACCATCTCCCTCCTGGTTGGGCCACTACACTATAAAATCATCACCTTTATGGTCACCATTTCCACGAAACACCCAGTGACTCTAGGCCTCCCATGGCTGCAATGATTTAACCCACTTGTTTCCTGCACATAAAAACAACTCGCACAATGGTGTCCATATTGTTACAACCAATGCCTCAGACCCCCCGAAATTGTCTTGGCATCCACCTCTTTCAAGAGCCCAGACCCACACAGTCCTGGCTCAGTTCCTCCTGAATACCAAGCTCTAATGGAAGTTATTCAGCAAGGATGTGGCCTACCACATTATTATGACTGTGCTATTGCACTGCTTCCTGGAACTACTCCTCCTTGTAGTCAAATTTACCCCTTATCAGTGGTGGAGCAACAAGTGATTGAGGAATACAGGAGGCACTCCAGCAGGGGTCCATCAGCCTATCAACATATCCTGGATCAACCAAATTCTTCTTTGTTGAAAATATAAGGGGCGGCCTCAAATCTTGTACAGATTACCTAGGGCTCAATCAGCATACAGTGAAATATGGATATTCTTTGCATTTAGTACCAGCAGCTCTGGAACAACTCAGATCAGCCCGTATATTCACCAATTGGACCTATGCAGTGTCTATAACCTGGTGCACATCAAGGAGGGGATTAGTGAAAGACAGTCTTTAGCACCACCTCTGCCCCCTCAGTCTTCCCGTGTTTAATCAATGATGTCCTGAGGGACATGTTAGGGAAATGTGTCATCACCTTCAATGATATACTCATCTACTCCCCTTCCCTAGATGAGCACATTCAGCATGTTCTTCAGGTCCTGCAGTGCCTTCTGACACCATCTCTTTCTTGGGATACATAATTGGCCCTGACAAAGTCATGATGGACCAAACCAAAGTGGCTACCATTGTCGACTGGCCCTTAACCAGAATAATAAAAGACTTACAAAGGTACTTGGGTTTTGCCAACTTTTACTGGTGCTTCATCTGAGGATTTAGCTCCATCGCCCATCTCCTGACATAATTGCTCCATTGGTCCCCCAAACACCTGGTATGGAACTCTGCAGCTGAACAAACCTTCACTCCATAAGAACTTTGAGTATCTTTGCACAGCCAAGCAGTTAAACCCCGACAAGCTTCTTTGTCCCTGTTTTTGTGGTCAATTTCAGTTTACCCTATCATATCACGCCAGCTCAAAGAACACAAAAGTGGATGCCCTGTCCCATGTCTATTCCTGTGAATTCTGTGACATTGAAGAGGAGCACATTCTAACCCCACTCCTGTCTCATATGAGCTATCACTTGGGAGATGGACTGGGCCATACCCCTCTCATTCCCAATTAACAGGCTCTTTGACCCTGAGTAGCTCATAACAAAACTTATATCTTATGATACTTATCACTTACCACACCTCCTTGTTGACTGGTCACCTGGGCATTCATTATACATATCATCTCCTTACAGAAAAAAATTGGTGGCCACCTATGTTTGCTGACATACCACAGGTGGTGTCCTCCTGCACCATATGTATGCAAGCCAAAGTGCCCCACTCCATGCCAGCCAGTAAACTTCTCCCACTACCCACACCACAGTGGCCATGATCCCACTTAACAAAATACTTCCTCACTGACCTGTCAGACTCAGAGGGAAACACTGCCATCCTGGCAGTAATCAATTGCTTTTCACTATGTGGCTAAGTCACTATGGTTAATCCTGCTCCCCAGCATACCTTCTTTTTCTTACCACAGCAGAGCTCCTGTTCTGTCACGTGTTCAGATATTTTGGAGTCCTGGAGAAAATAGTGCGTCACCGCCCACATTTACTTCCCATGTGTGGGCTAGTTTTATGGGAAATTGTAGTTAACTGTGAACCTAACTTCCGAATATTATCCACAGGGTAATGGACAAATAGAAAGAGCTAACCAAGAGGTGGGGCAGTTCCTTCAAACATTCTGTACTGCCAATCCAGAGGACTAGGCTCAGTTCCTGCCATGCTTGGATACCAACCTCCACAATTCCCCTGGAATGCAAATCCCAGAGACTATTCGGCAATGGATGACTGGTTTTGAAAAAGTGAACAGGTTTGGAAAAGCATGCACCAATGTCTGGAAGAAGCTGCCCGAGTATACAAAGCCAATGCTAACTGACGTTGAGTGGAGAATCCTCAATATTAGCCAAGAGCTCAGGTCTGGCTCGCCACAAAAATCTAAAACACCCACAAAGTTGTATGAAACTCTGACCTCTCAAAATTTTTAAACAACTCTCTGAAGTTATAAACTAGATTTACCTCATCACAGCCGCATCTCCATCCTTCTACATCTCCCGACTAAAGCTAGTTATCCCTGGTCCCCTAACCAGGGATGTTCCACCATCCCTGTAACCCCACCTGCTCCTCTCAACATTAAAGGTCAACCAGCCTATGTGGGTTTATCCATCCTCTACTCTCATCATAGAAATTGCAAACTTGAGTATCTTGTGGTATGGGAGGGGTACAACCTAGGGGAGCAGTGCTGGGTCCCGGCACATGATATCCTTGACCCCAGGCTATGTCAGGACTTTCACAGCAGGCACTCTGAAAGCCCAAACCATGGCCAAGGGGGAGACCCAGGAAGGTTAGTGCTCCCAGAGGAAGCCTTTTGGACAGGAGCTGTCATGTCTGTCATGTACACACTTCTGCGTTCTACATCACCAAACTTCTAACAACACTCACACTGCATCGTTTAAAAAGATAATTTTAGTCACCAGAACTTTGCAAAGTATATGCGCAGTATTGTTTTTGTGCACCTGACATTACCAAGCCTTATTTCTCTGTTTGCTTATCTGGTTTTGTCACTGCTCTAATTTATTTTGTTCATGTTTCTGCCTTGCCTGATTTACAACTTGCCTCTTGTTTTGGATTTGTTTGTCTACATTTCATTAAAGACGCTGTTTTACCTGCAACAGCGTCCATCTTGGCCTCCATTACGTGACTCTTTACAGGAAAATATGTCAAAATCAATTAAAGCACAACGTTGTTTTTGATAAATTTTATAGTATTTAATATTCATTAAAAAAGCATCCTGCAGCTTTTGCCTTTCAGTTCTGTTGTTTCAGTATAATCTTCTCTAATTTTAGCACAATATTAAGGTGAAAGGAACGTATGGCATATGGTGTTGCTTGTGTTGTAATTATCATTAGATTAAGATTGTCCAGCTGGATCACATAGTGGTAGACATACGATAAACAGCAATAAAGGTATGCCTAAGAGCAGTGCACAGCAAACTCCAAGAATGAGTCCATGGAATAGAGGCCATGCACCATCCAGCATGTGGTGCTTATAGGGTGGCATTGGTTGTAGCTCCATGACCAGGTCCAAATCCTTCAAGGACAAGCTCCTCACTGTGTAACAGCAAAAACAACAAAACAGCACAAATTACACAAGAAATAGGAGAATGACTGTTTACAACTGTTATTAGTGATAACAGGAGCTACCTAGTGGCTCAGGTGGTAGAGTGGGTTGTCAACTAATCGTAAAGTTGGCGGTTCGACTCCCGGCCCATGTGACTCCACATGCCGAAGTGGCAAGACACTGAACCCCAAGTTGCTCCCGATGGCAAGTTAGCACCTTGCATGGCAGCTCTGCTACCATTGGTGTGTGTGTGTGTGTGTGTGTGTGTTTGTGTGTGAATGAGACGCAGTATAAAGCGCTTTGGATAAAAGCGCTATATAAGTGTGCTATTTACCATTTAACTTGTTTCACAGACAGAGGCAAACCTAGAATATGTGGGGGCCCCAGGCAGAATAAGTGCGTGGCACTTCTGACAGATTTATGTTATATTATGTCTTCATGTTACCCAGAGATATTGTTGTGACCCTTCATTTCTGTAGATGAATCACAGTAGACATGTGTTTTGAAACTTTCATTTCTTTATTGAAAAAAAATCCTAAGAATGTAGAAAATCAAATAAGGAAAGGGGCTAGCCTGCAATTGCTGAACACAGTCTCAAAACTGTGTCCTTCTCCCTTATAAATATGAACATTTTAAGAAAATATTTCATAGGCTCCTACAGATATAATTATACAATATACATTTAAAAGTAGTCAAAATATATCTAACAATACATAGTGTTTTTTTTTTTTTTACAGCTTCATGGTGTGTTTTACAAAGAAGAAATCAAAGCGCAATGAGGAAGTAAGATCTTCAACTACTGTTAACTAATATTAACTAATGTTTAAACTAACGTATAAACTTTTAATCATCCGGGGCCCAGATTCTTCTCCATCAAAAAAAAACTTTTGACTTTCAAAATTTACTTTCAAGGGCTAATTGTGAAAATTGGAGTATAATTATAATTTATCATAAAACTTGCCTCGAATATTATTACTGTTTGTAGGACTACCAGACCGATAAAATATAAAACATTTTAGCTATCTAACATAAGGCTAGGCTAGGTGTTTCTAGCCAAGGGGAGCACACTTAAGCCATCATTGTAAGTGTTAAGCTGCTACAGTG
Source organism: Noturus placidus (assembly GCA_022414735.1). Lineage (NCBI taxonomy): Eukaryota > Metazoa > Chordata > Actinopteri > Siluriformes > Ictaluridae > Noturus > Noturus placidus. The sequence goes on along the minus strand of JAFFST010003108.1, from coordinate 7,773 downwards.
CAATGCAAATTGTTATCTGGTCCTATGCTCTGCTCATATCATGTTTTCGTGCTTGTTTTCGTGCTCAGCCTGAAAGAATGTTAGTGTTTCAGTTTCAACCGTTTTACTAGTAAATAACAAACAAAACAACAACAAAAAAAGTCCATATAGCATTTTCCCAACACTGACTGACAGTGTCAGTTAGCAGAATTGAGACCTGTCAACCAATAAAGCAGGAGTATTTCCACGGGTTTTCTTGTAAAGCCTGTCTGATTGGTCTTGCCTCCATTCACTGAAGATACAAAATTACAGGCTGTCTTCTTTTACTGATGTTCAGTTATGTGATGACAAACCTCTCCAAGTGGAGAATTACTCGGGGCTAAAGAAAACATCTCTGAGAATGCAGCCAAAAAATACCCAAGCCAGGTTACACCCCTGGAATGAACTAATGTATTAGCTAACTTTAAGCATTGATTAAAGGGAGCAAGAGACAGTTCCAGTACTTGCCAAGTGTTGCCACAGGTGTTGCATGCATCATTCCCTGTACCTATTACATTTCAACCCACAAGAACTGTTAAGAACTGTTAACAGTACTCAAAACATGCTAACCCTAAAACTGAAATTAGATGACTAGCTTTGATTTTGTTTGTCTTTAATTATCCATAATTCATTTGCCCTTATCTCCATCAAATACAACTGCCCTGTTTCCTCTTTTTCTTGAGATTCTGGCTGCCAGATAGGCTAATGTTTTAGATTCATTTTGAGGAATTTTGCGCATTAAGGCTTGGCACAGGAGCATAAACGAGTCCTCAAACAAGATAGCATCCCGCAAAGGGGCCCATATTAGGGGGTTGCTGAGATGATGCACACATTTCTGATTATTTAAATGATCAACCCTCAGGGGCCCTCTCAGTATGCAATTGGATGCCTTGCTTGCCCTGTAGATACACATCTGTTCACAGATGTTCCACAATAAATGGAACTATATACTGATTAAAAAGTATGTTGTGTGGTTGTTTAGTTAATAAAATTTCTAATCCTTTGGAAATTGCTGTGGTATAACAGAAATAAAAAATAAAAAAAAACTTTGGAAGATGTTTTACATTATTTTACAATGGCTTTGAACATTGCTCTGATTTTAGAACCCAGGCTATCCTTTTTATTAGATGAATAATACACTTCAGAACATGCTGTTGTTGAATAAAAATCAACAATGGGGTGGTATAATCATATGTTGCCACCCTGAAGTTGATTATTTATTTTTTGATAATGGAAAATGTATTGCAGTGGATTTGGATTAGTACCTGTACTGTATTGCCATGCTCTGTCTGGTAGAAATGTACTAACAAGCGGCCTATTTGTTGCTTACTGATCACATTAAATACAAGGATGTCCTGAATAACAGACAATATTAATAATATTAATTAATTAGTATGAATTAACACATTACAAACTTTTTTATAGATAACGTTAATAATATTTATCAACACTTTCCTGTTAAACTTAATTCTAATGATTTCTAATGACTGTAACCATTTCTGAAATGACCCTTTCCTGACACAGCTTGTTTTTATCAGTAATTACTGTACATTTTCACTGAAATTGCAACTGTAGCAGCAAAGTGGCACACTTGCAACATTGCATGTGTCCACTCAAAAACATTGTAAACTTACATATACACCAGAAAAAAAACCAAAGATAAACCATCATCCATTCATCACTCTGTGTGTGGGTAGCTTGGAAAATGTTAATTAATTACAACAGATGGGAAGCATGGTGGCTCAGCCAATAGTGTTGCCACCCCACAGTTCTAGGGTCCCAGATTCAATCCTGAGCTTGGGTGACGTTTGTGAAGATTTTTGCATGTCCTCCCTGTGTCTGCATGGGGGTCCACTAGGTTCTCCGGTTCTCTGGTTCTCACCAACCCCAAAAAACATGCCATTGGGTGGCTTGGCTAAAATAAATTGCCCATAGGTGTGAATGTGAATCACATAAGGGTGTATTCCTGCTTCATGCCCAGTGTTCCTGGGATAGGCCCCAGATACACTATGATCCTGACAAAGATAAATCACTCTGTTATGGAAATTCTGGAAAAGAATTGAGACTATGATTCCCATCAGCCACTGCACCTAGTCACATGTCTGCATTCACCTGATTCATGTTTTTGGTTAATTCGCGTGTGTGTGTGTGTGTGTGTGTGTGTGTGTGTGTGTGTGTAGTCATGTTTTGCACTGCACTGGTTGTCTTGCATTTGTCTTTCTTTGCCACATTATGCTTACTGTCTCTTGATATTTGTTTCCTGTTTGCTTCCTTGTCCTTGTACCTTGCCATGGGTCCATAGTTCCTGTCTTGTGTATAGTTTTAGTACTTTATTAAACTTTATATATTCAGACTGCATTTGCCTCTGCCTCCACTCTGCATTATCTGACAATGCCTAAAAAGAAGCACAGTGATGTGCATTTAAAAGCATTAGACAACTCAGAATGCTTTTTGAACAACATACTCTGCCCAGATTAAACAAAAATATACCTCTGACAATAATTCAACTTGTCATGTTTGGAGAAAGAAGGGTTGCACTTATGATCCCAGAACACTGTACCTACAGTGAAGTACAGAGGTGGGAACATCATAATATGAGACTGGTTCTGGTACTGGGACATTATACATAATCATAGGAAACATGAATCGAATGATCTACTGGGACATGTTAGAAGAGAATTAATCTCAGCATCAAAGACAATGGTCCCCAAAACACCACCAAAATAATACAGGCCTTGTATGGCCTGGTCAATGAATCCAGCTAAGGATTTATGGAGCATGTTGAAATTGTGAATCCCTTCTCAGAGACAAAATAGCAAATATCTTTGACACCTACACTGAGGGAAAAAACAAAAACTATTGGACGTGTCAACCTTTTTTCTTTCAGTGAATATATTTCCAAAGAGGTTATTCACATGACATTTCCACCAGACATTAGTATTAACTCAAGAAATCTGGAAATATAAAGAATTCACATTAAAGTTCATAAAAAATGTTATGTGGAATGACACGGGAAAAAGTCCTGAACACGCTAAGAAAAAGCAGTTCTCCAAGGTAAGGCAAGGAACCAGCTGAAATCCGTATCTGTGCAAATTATTATCAGCTGGGTTAGTAAATTGATGGCTTTCCATTACCAAGGAGTCACACAAAGATCTTATGATGGATAAAAAGCAAAGAGCGCTCCCAAGACCGTCACAACCTTATTGTTGCGAAACGTATTGATGGAATCGGTTGCAGATGTATTTCAAAACTTCAAAACTCAATCCTCCAGTAAGCACCATTGGGGCCATTATCCATAAGTGGAAACAACATCACTCAGTCATTAACCGGCCACACACAGGAGCTCCTCACAAGATTTCTGACCAGAGAGTCAGAAGAATAATCAGAAGAGTAGCCCAAGAGCCAAGGACCAAAGTGCCATCGTCACAGAGAAAACAATAGACAATGCACTCCACTGCTCATGCTCACAAGACTCCATTACTAAAGAAAAGGCATGACGAAGTTTAAAGTTAACTACAACTCATCTGAACAAGTCTATGAAATACTGGGAGAGTGTAGTCTGGTCAGACGAGAGCAAAATTGAACTTTTTGGCTGTGATACTACACACAATGTTTGGAGAAGAAATGGCACTGCACATCACCCTAAAAACACTACACCAACAGTGAAGTTTGGAGGTGGAGCATCATGCTGTGGGGGTGTTTTTCATCACTGGCAGACTTCATATAATTGAAGGAACGATGAATGGAGCCCTTTACCAGGAGATTCTTGAGAAGAATTTGCTGCCATCCACAAGGATGATAAAGATGAGACGTGGGTGGAGCTTCCAGCAGGACAACGATCCAAAGCATACAGCCAAGGAAACTCTCAATTGATTTCAGAGAAATAAATCGAGGTGTTAGAGTGGCCGAGTCAATCACCTGACTCGAATCCAACTGAACAAAGTTTAAAGACAATATGTTTAGAAGAACGGACCAAAATCACACCTGAATACTGCGGAACATTAATTTCTTCATACAGGAAGTGTCTTGAAGCGTCATTACAAACAAAGGCGTCTCCACTAAGTATTAAATACATTTCAGTTAGCGTGTTCAATACTTTTTCCCCGTGTCATTCCTTTTTGTTACTCATAACATTATTTATGGACGTTAATGTTGTGAATTCTTTATATTTCCAGATTTCTTGAGTTGATATTGAAGTCTGGTGAAAATTTCATGTGAATAACCTCATCGGAAATATATTTACTGAATTTTTTTATTTATTTTTTGACACATCCATTATTTATTTCCCCGCACTGTAGATGGCACATCACAATTTTGAAAATAACAAATCAGTCAACGAAAATTAACTGATGTTAAAATTACTAATCACTAACAGTGAAAGTAACTTAAGATTAAGGAAAGATATCTAGAAATTGTATCATGTCAAGCTACAAGCTTCTCATGATTTAAAGCAGTATAGAAACTACTGTAACGTTTTCTGTGTAGGTCATTTTTAACTAATACTAATTTACACCACATCCGCAGCTCCATCACTATCATCTGGGCTTGTTGCTGTCATAAACAAGTCTGTAAGTTTAACGCATTTACTTGCGTATTTCTTGTATCTAACTTGTGTCCAATTACGGATATTGGAGGGCCGCTCTCATTGGCTCATCCTGTATAGGGAGACACAGGTGTGTGTGTGTGTGTGTGTGAGCGAGAGCGAGGGCGAGAGAGAGAGAGAGAGAGAGAGAGAACCAGTGGCCTGGCAGGAATTGTTCCGGTTCCGGTTCCATCAATTAACAAGCAACAGGGGCTTGGGTTTTGGGATTTTCAGTGCAAGACACTCAAAGGACTTACAGTAAGCTTTGTTTACATTGTATGATATTCAGCCCAATTTTGCTGCCACAGGCACAATAGTACATCACAAATGATATGGTCATGCTTTGAGATTGGTGGTCTTATAATGTATAATGTGACATGCTCAACAGTGGAAGATTTGCTGCAACTGCAGTTCTGGCAGTGTGACAAAATGTTGGTTAAAATCTCAGAGTGTAACCTCTGCTATGACACTTATCAAATCTACCAATAGGAAGATGGCATATGATTACACAAAACTCATGGGACAGCTACGAACATGGTAGTGTGGCAATGGCATAGTGTAAACAAAACATAGGGTACTTAAAAGAAGAGCATTGCAACAGCAGAAAATGTATTTATAATATCACATCACACTTACAGTGCTGTGAAAAAAGTATTTTATGATTTCTTCTGTTTTTGTATATCATGTATATTAATATAGTTTTAGATCTTCAACAACAGAGGTTCCCAACCTTTTGCAACTACCTCCCCCCACCCCAAGCCTTCCCTATCATGTGGCATAATCTTTAATCTGTTTTTGATATATATATATATATATATATATATATATATATATATATATATATTT
>JAFFST010003105.1:2500-24825 GCA_022414735.1 Noturus placidus | reverse complement strand
TGTGTTGTCCTTGACTATTGTTTAAATTGGTTTGATGTTCCGAAACACTTAAGTGTGACAAACATGCAAAGGAACAGGAAATGAGGAAGGGGCAAACACTTTTTCACACCACTGTATATACAGACGAGTCCTCTTTTACAGATCACCACCACAAACACAGAGAGACAGCAGCAAGCCACAAGCACCAGAAACTATCAGGTGTGTGTGTGTGATTGAATTACTATCATGAGAGATGTTTGATCCCTGGGCACTATGTGCTACTGGCAGCGACCCAACACAATAACAGACAGCCTAGTCATGGAGGTCCCGGCCCCTGGTACTGAGCAACTGATCCACACACACACACACACACGACACTGTTTGACTGGTTCTAGTGGCTTGACTGGTACATCTGTACTGCAGTAAAAATCTTTCCTTGTCCATCCTACACAGTAGCTGATTAGAAGTGCGTTACCAATTGAAGAATTAAACGAACTGCTGTGGTATACGAGGAATAAAACACTTCAACCTGCACCGTTACAGGAGAATAATAAACTTCGTGGTTGTAAGAGTGACTCTCACCATCCTGTCGTTGATCATTTTCCTATAGCGCCACCTCAAGTAGGACCATCATGATAACTACTTTTATCGGATGATATATTGTCCCAGAAATAATTGTGATAAACGATATTATTCTCAATGCAAGTCCGTTTTATGCCACCGATTTAATGATAATATAATAGCATAATAATGAAAGTACACCCTTTCAGAGAGCCTCAGAATATAATATTGTGAGTGGAGAGTTGTTCTGTATGTTGGAATATATGCACATGTTTGCATGTGTGTATGCATGTATGTATATGTACGTGGCATGAGCATGTATAGGTATGTTAAATATATCTGTGAGGAAAATACAGAGGATCTTCAGACTCCATTCTGTTAAGCGGTATATCTGTACCGTATATACTTCCCCAATAAAAATAAATTCAGCCGTTAGTAAAGCGCAGCTTAGCGTTGTTCATTCACTGTTCAGCTTCAGCGGCTCGATCCCAGACATTTTCGACTTCGATTGGATTATTTCAAACACTTTTTTTTCTAGTTCTTCAAAATCACATTGTTGGTGCATTGTTAATATCTTGCGTAATTTTTTCAACAGTATGTTTTAATATAAATCATGGCTAGTGCTTGATACACATCTTAAATTCGAATGTGCAGTTTTTGCATTCGTAAGTGCATTTTATCATCAACTTAACCAATACTGGAAGTTAGAATTGTAATCTGATCGCCCTAGAGCAGACGAGAGAACAGAAGCAGCGCGAGCAGTTCATTCGTACATAAACAAACGCGCGTGTAAACACAGCGGGCGAGATAGAGGTCACCCGCTAAAACGATCGAGGTCACGTCCGTATATCGTACGATACATCGATAACAATTATCATGACCCCCACCCCAAGGGTTTGATTTCAAACTTATTTCAAATTTAATTTTATTTAAATTGAACAATAGCTTTAGTATGATAAGGTTCTATCTAGGTTAAGAATGACTGGGAGACTGAATCTTATAAATACTAATAATAATAATAATGTAATCTCTTCGAAATATTTCACCAGCACTCTGCTTCATCAAACTCAAAAATTTATTTAAAAAAATCAAATAAGATGTTTTAAAACATTGCAGGCGCCCATCAGGACTTATACAGCACTTTAAGAGATTCTGCTTTCAAATTTTAAAAACCCAGAGCAGCTGGATTCTGGTCCAACACGAACACACTTCTCACTACACTGCTACCATTAACATGCTTTCCACTCCATACTTTCTGTCTCTTTACATCAGAGACAGAGAGAGAGGGCAAGAGGGTGAGAGGTAGAGAGGGCGAGAGGTAGAGAGGGCGAGAGGGCGAGAGGTAGAGAGAGAGAGAGAAAGAGAGAGAGAAAGAGAGAGGGCGAGAGGTAGAGAGAGAGAGAGGGCGAGAGGTAGAGAGAGAGAGAGGACGAGAGGTAGAGAGAGAGAGAGAGAGAGAGAGAGGTAGAGAGAGAGAGAGGGCGAGAGAGAGGGCGAGAGAGAGAGAGAGGGCGAGAGAGAGGTAGAGAGAGAGAGGGCGAGAGGGCGAGAGAGAGAGAGAGAGAGGGCGAGAGGTAGAGAGAGAGAGAGAGAGAGGGCGAGAGGGAGAGAGAGAGAGAGAGGGCGAGAGGGAGAGAGAGAGAGAGAGAGAGAGAGAGAGAGAGAGGGCGAGAGAGAGAGGGCGAGAGAGAGGTAGAGAGAGAGAGGGCGACAGAGAGGTAGGAGAGAGAGAGGGCGAGAGAGAGGTAGAGAGAGAGAGGGCGAGAGAGAGGTAGAGAGAGAGGGGGCGAGAGGTAGAGAGAGAGAGGGGGCGAGAGGTAGAGAGAGAGAGAGAGGGCGAGAGAGAGAGAGGGCGAGAGGTAGAAAGAGAGAGGGCGAGAGACAGAAATTGTTCACAAATAAAAACATTTAAAGTATTTAAAACTGCACTCTCCGTGGAGAAGATCCAATCTCTTTAAAGTCTCAATGAGATCAAAATGGAAGCGTTGTGTAAATTTATGTATGAATAAGTTCACTTTAAGGTCATCTATAAGCTATTGCACTCCAAAGCAATGACAAAATTCACATTTAGAAGATACACACATTCAATATTTACACTCTCTCTCCAACACCGATACAGATCAACGATTCTGATGACATCATTCTGCTCTTCAGCTCCTCATCAGATTTTCTGTCCAATCAAATGCTCTCTACAATCTGTAATGTCCCGCCTCCAAAATGATAAAAATCCATGGTACTAACCATCAATTACGGCTTAGCCTGGGCTGTTAAGGTAAGCTAAACACTATTGGCTGTTTTAAAAGGGGGAGGAGCCACTCAATATGTCCCACCCTGACGTCCTGTTTCAGTGGAAAAGTACATCAACACGTCACAAAATGCTGTGTGTTTCACGGGGTCTTTAATGAAGACCTTTAGTTTAAAAAGTGAATTTAATTTATGCGACAGCTCTAATGAATTCATGGTCCTGATTGGTCAGTAGTGCCGGCTACATGGCGAATCAGAGGCTGATATTAATGAGCTCGTTCTAATGTATTATAGTTTCTATAACAACACAGGGAGCTTTTATTTTATTAAAGTGTGTAATTGTTGATATGGTGAAGATTTCTATAAGGAGATGTTTATGGAACATTTATGGAAGGAGTCTCCAGCGCTCTGCAACAGCTATAACTACGTTTTCCGTGGACAGTTCTTCTCTGACGCCGGTCCGGTTTAACCAGACGGAGGATCGTCACCGAGCGACAGATAAAATGATATTAGTGTCTGATGAAAAAGCTTTGATGGTGTTGTGTTCTTGATCGGTCTGAACTAGCGACATTCCAGCATTAAAACAGCCTCAAGCTGGTAAAAACTCTCCTCTGAAGAGTGCCCGTTACATAACCGCCAACTCGCGCAAATTCCACCCTCTTCCAAATAAATAAACTCCAACCTTATTTTCTCAACCAAGAGATGGAAAAGGGAATAGTGTGAGGGAAGTTGTGCAACCAAAAACTCACTCTCTCACACACACACACCAAGTAACGAACTACACAATTTAGAAAACAGAATACATCGAAAACCTTTCCCACTTGTGTCCATAAGATTATGTGACGGGTCCAAAAAGATGTAAAATGCCAGTTTAGGTTTTAAATACTGCTGGTGAAAAGACAAAAGGATTTCTGACCCTTACCTGCATTTCCTCCTGCATCACGCGGAATTGCTCCTTCCACACGGCCATCTTGGAGACCTCGTCCTTGCGCAGGGCGCGCTCCTTCTTCAACTCGGGGCTCCAGAAGGTCTTGATGGAGTTCATGGACGAGCTGAGCTTGCTCTCCTTGACGTCCACCTCCTTGCGCAGGAGCTCGTTCTCGCGCAGGACTTCTTTCAGCTGCGCCTGCAGGTCCATGATGGTGTTGTCGCGGGCCTGGCGCAGCGAGTGCGGCACGGTGGATGCCATGGCTGCAGGCACATGGTGATCTCCGAAGGCAATGGAGTCGCTGGCGATGTTGGGACTGCTGCCCGCACCTGTGGCGCGCGTACCGTAGGGAAGCCGGGTGCCTGAGCGGCCCAAGGTCATCGTGCTCTTTGGCAAGTCCGAGATGGAGGCGGGGACGGGTGCATCATTGTCGCTCAGGTATGTGGGGCCGGATGTGGCGTAGGCGGCATTCAGAGACTGGATGTTCTCCATGGAGAGAGTTTTACCCCCGGCACCACCTGTGCTGTTATTGCGCCGGTGGCCCAGGCGTGGAGAGCGAGGAAGGCGTGGAGAGCGTCCAGGGCTCTGATTGGCCTCCGGTTTACCCACTGATCGGGCGCTACCGTACATCACGGCTCGGCTTCGAGTAAAGGGACGATAGAAACCTGTGTAAATATCACAGAGCTTGGTTCAGGTGATCCTCACGAGTCGGGGAGCTTCGCTTAACTGCACAACAGGAACAAATGTCTCATGTTTGAAATGTCTGCGTGATTAAGCACGATGACTCAGCTCTGCTCTCCAGGGTTCTCGTTAGCTTAGTCCATTAACGGGGGCTTCAACCAGGATTAAATAACGCAGTGACCTGTAACAGACAAAAAGGAAAAATCAGATTTTCATGTGGGTTCCTGTTTTAGCTGCATACACATATACATCTCTTAACACACACACACTTACAAACATCCTGTTCACACAAGCAGTTCTACTATCAGTCCTGTAGTGTGTGTGGTTTTCCTGGCTGGAGTCCGCCTGCCTGCTACTTTTTCCCCCAGGGAAGAAATAATAGGCTAATGAACAGCTCTGGTATAATCAGCGTTTTAACTTCCTTCTCTGCTCTGTCTATGTGGGTCGCTCGTACGCCACGGCGCATTTACTTCAGCTCTGTGACTCGCTCCCGACCGGCTCATCAAACCTGCTGCTCTCTCTGGATCTTTATCCGTTTCGTCTTCAATTCTCACCTTCCATTTCTTTACCCCTCCGCATCGATTTCCCGGAGGCACCTCGACCCTGTCTTACACTAAACTGCACCGTCAGTGGATTTGGAGTTCGGTTAAAAATCTGCACTTGGAATCTGTATGGTTATGGACACATCGACATCTTCCTTTATAAAAAAAAAAAAAAAAAAAAAAAAAAAAAAAAAGGCTGCTTTTTATAAACAGCCTTGAAGGTCTGTTTAGTTTTGTCATACGAGATCTAGAGAGAATAAGACTAACAGCTGGGATATTCGGCTGCAGCGGGACCAACGATTACCTTTATTCTGCAGCTCTGGGTCCAATCAAGCAGCAAACCCCCACACACACACACTAAAAATATCCTCCATTGTAAAAATATCCCCCATTGATTAATCATTCATTCGGAAGGTGGGAAGAAACCGGAGCACCCTGAGGAAACCCGCACACACACTGGGAGAACATCGGGAGAACTGGGATCGATCCGAGGACCCTGGGGCTGAGATAGAAACCCCACCCACTGCACCACCACTGACCATTAAAAAGCAGTGAGATCGTCCAGTATACACCGGCGGTCCCATCACGTCCTTAAACTATCGCAGAATGGAGGAGTATATGGTACAAACGGTGTGAGAGCAGAAGGGGGCGTGGCCAGATATACATAATATGTGCCGTGTACGAGTTACGTGATTACAGGTGAAACAAAAACCCAGCTAGTCCTCTTGATTAATTACCTGTTAAACTCAGGAATGCTTACGACACTTAAAAGCCTGGACTATAAATAAATAAACAGGTTATTATCTGTAACTGCATGCGTTTACATGTATATCAGCTACTATATAGAACTGTAGGTAAGTACGTGGTTTGGGACGCAGCCCATGGCTTCAAGCAGTCACCTAATTGCACGACTAATAATTAACTGCACTTGATGCTTTCGTAAAAATTAAAATTGAAACACCCAAAACTGTACGCGGTACCATAACGAAGACAGAACTGTATGTTGATACGTGAAATTCTGGAGGGAACTTCGGACGGCGTGGCGCGGCGTGGGGACGTAATGACGTGTGCCGTTAATAGCTCCATGTTCTACAACATGTCAAATGGGAACATGAAAGGAATACTCTAAAGGCAACTCTAAAAGTAATTAGATTACTGCTGCCCATGTAAACGTAGTGTCAGCATACATAAAGTTTTCATAATCAGACTTGCGTTTAGATCGAATAGGCATGTGTTTCTGTTGTAGCATGAAGAGCCACTTTTGTTTCATGTGTTTATTTCAGCTGAAAAGCTTCATTGTGCGTCTGAGCACATCACGTGACTTCACATGACTGTAAATACTATTCATAATTTATATCTAAGAATAATACGTATTGTTGAAACTGTATAACCAAGGAAACTCCACACCATCTGAACACCACGTGTGAATATTTTCTGAAGCGAAGATGCAGAATCTGATGTTCAGTAGTCCTGATTGCTGTGAAGCTCTCCAGTGTTCTACAGTGTTTTTAAAAAGTACTCGAACGACAGAGGAGAAGCAGGAGGACTGTTTTCCTCTCGGCTGTACTCCGGCGGAAGCTCAGAGTCCAAGCACTGACGAGAGAGAGATACTGCCGCTTTCTAATAACACGGCTTTTCATCAGTTTCTGTCAACACTGCAGTTTGGCTATGTCATCTAACACTCACCAACCTCTTTCATGCAAATATTCAAATCAGCCAATCAGGTGACAGCAATACACCGCATAAACCCATGCAGATACAGGTCAAGGGCTTTGGCTACGTAACGTTCACGTGGAACGACAGAATGTGGGAAGAGGCCTGTTCTCGGTGGACGACCTGCTGTTATCTGCCTTCAATTCCAGGCATTAGATCAGTCCTTCCAGGATTTAGCGATTTTACGAATTAATGCAATATCAAGCAAACGCTTCAATATCCGGAGGAGCTCGCAACGTTTCAAAATTACCGCAGATTTTCCAGATTTGGGCCGAGACGCATCACGTGACATCACAACGCGCATTCAAACCAAAGCCCACTTCGATTCACGTTTGTCTTACATAAGAACAGCGAACAGGTCTCGTTTACCAGCAAACATCACTGACTACGTTTACATGGACAGCAGTAATCTAATTATTGACCTTACTCCGAGTAAGACAATATTCTGACTAAGGTGTTTACGTGAGTCGCTTTTAGAATGTTCCTTTCATGTTCCCGTTTTGCATGTTATAGAACATAGATCGATTAGCAGCCCGCGTCATTACGTCACCGCGCCACGCCGTCCGGCTGCCATCTTATATTAACACAACCTTACTCTGATCTACACAGATCTCTGTGAAGTTTAGGAGCACGTGTCTTCTCAGTTTGGAATTCTACACTTTAATATTTATATGCGTACGGATATAAATATTGTGACACTGAGCAGTAATTGAGTCGTCGGTCCTCTAGCGAGCAGTGTTTACTCATGAATGAAACAGTGGTAGAAAGTGGAAAACAGGAAACTCACTAACAGTGTTAATGAGCTCATATTTACATCATGTAATAAAATTCTGTATCTGTATTGGGAGATCCAATGCTCTTGCATTTACACCAGGACTCCCAATTAAACAGAAAATTCCAGAAAACATTCATCATTTAAATTAAATTCGCACCGTTCTGAGTAACGTGATAAGTAACCTCACACAGTCCCGCCTGGGATGTTGATCATCCTCTAGTCCAGCGTAGAACAATTCTGTTGCTTTGTCCAATTAGTTTTGATCCTGTGAAAATGGCTGTAAGTCCTAAATGTTTAACACAATATTTTTGCTAAACCCCTTGCATAAAAGCTGAGAGTCTACACCTTAATCACATCTTGACTGCTTCATTTCAAATCCACTGGGGTGGTGTACAAAGGCAAAATTACGTTACTGTCCAAATACTTATGGACCCTACTGTATAGTGCGTGTGTGACAACCACAGTCGAGAACCACGGACACACTTACTCCTACTGAGAGCAAAATAAAGATATTACACTATGTCTAGAGATCGATCGAAAGTTGTTTTTTTTTTATATATATATATATATAACCGATACGATTTGCATGTTTACGTGCACAATAATAGATATGCAGATCGGACATTTATTTATTGTTACACTTCTGTTTTGACACAATGATGCCAACACTACTGAAATGAACAAACAAAAAGATTTTATTTATAATCATTTTGTCACTCTCACTGCCTCTTTGCATACAAAATAACTTAACGAATTATACACCGATAAACAAACCGGTAAAACAAATAAAGCATATAAAAATTAAAAAAAAAAGATGCAGTCCTGCGATGGCACTCCTGAGCGCAATTCTCAAACTGCCCAGAAGATGGCACAATTTATCGGTGGATCCGGTATTACAAACACGATATCCGATGATGGAAAAATGCTTAAATATCGGGGAAAATTAAATCGGTAAAACTGATTATCGGTCGATCTCCAACTACATCAATCAATATTTTGCATATTTCTATAAAATGCTTTCATGAATCCGTTCATCTTCAGTAAGCACTTCATCCTGGTCAGATATGCGGCAGATGCGAAACCAATCCAAGAATCCAATGTGTGTGAGCAGGGAAAACACCGTGGATAGACTACCACTTTGTCACAACACTCATTCGCACACAGGGGCAATTTAGAGTCACCAGTCCACCTACTGGCATGTTTTTTGGAGGTCGAAGGAAATTTGGTAACCTGGAAGAAGCCCACAAGGAGGACGTGTGAAACTCTGCACAGACTTGACCTGAGTTTATGATCGAACCTGGGACCGCGAGGCAGTGAGGTGTGCGATCTACACACTGTGCTGACTATAAATCCTTCATCCAGGAGGTATTCGTAATGAACGGACTAAATTCCTCCTTTCAGAGATCTTTCACATTTTTACGTATCACTAGTGTCTCACACCACAAAACCTTCAGGATTGCAGATTGATTTATTTATTTCTTTAATGTTTAAAGTTGAATAAGACTTTCTCTCATGTCCGTGTAGCCACAAATATAAACTCAAATAAACAGGTTTTGTGTTCCTCAGTACAGGAAATGCATGGATTATTCCTTTACATTCATGTTTAGTCTCGCATGCGAGTGCACTAATCCAACAATCGTCTTTATTCGGACGTACCTTGGAATTTCTCAGCACATTGGGAAGAAACAGACGCCTCCTCTGCATGGAAGTGTGCGTTTTGTTAGCAACAAGCTAGCCAGCTAACATTAGTGATCATCAGTTTATAGTTATGACTTACTTTCTCAAACCACACGGTCAATGTTACAGCTGTCCGAGTAGCGCGTCTAAACTCACGGGCCGCTTCTTTTGCGGGTTTTTTTTCCTCCTAATCGGAGATGGGAAATTACTTGTTCTGATTCAGCTCTCGGCATTTCTTCTGCTTAAAATAATGAACATTTATAAAGACGTTTTCACCAGAAAACAGTTAGTAAGTAAATCGTTATAGATTTCATTTCGCTTTGCTCAAATTCCTACGCGCTGGCCAAATCGACAGGTTAATGCGATAAACACACGTTGCCCAACAGCAACTGCGGGATCTGACCTTATCTCAGAGCAATTATCTAAAACAACACGCTACCTGAACGCTCGTTCCTCCGGGACTCCGGGTCATATGATCGATAATCATAACCGATCTATACCTGCTGAGAGAACGGATGATCTTTCCTGCAGACCCGAGAGGTCCTGCTCCCTGACTGCGTTTGCTCTAATTGGGTCACCAGTATCAGTGATTGGCTGTGTGCTTGTGCACACACACACACTCACTCGAAGGGTGTCAGGGAACCAGGAGTGGAGAAATCCAGCAAGAAACTCAATAGACCAAAGTGTTCAGCATTGCAACGGAGTCCAGGTCATGGGACATCACATGAACACACACTCACACATTCTCTCTCATATATATATATATAGATAGATAGAGAGAGAGAGAGAGAGAGAGAGAGAGAGAACATGTCATGCTTCTTGGGTCACTATCTACACGACAGGGCATTGTCAGAATATCAGACACAACGGTACTGGCGTCGTATTTGGTGGATTAGTGGTTAGATCGTTTCCCTCGCACGTCCAGGGTTGGGGGCTCGAATCCCACAAGAGTTTGCATGTTCTCGCCATGCATCTGTGATTTCCGCTGGGTACTCCTGTTTCTTCCGCCAGTCCAAAGACACGTGCTATAGGCTGACTGGCATTTCCAAATTATCCATAGTGTGTGAACGTGTGCGGCGAGATAGAATGGATCGAACCCCATCCAGGGTGTCTTGGGGCACAAGATGGGAGTTCCTTGGATAAGATCCAGGTGCCCTGTGAACCTGTGTAGGATACGCAGCATAGAAGGTTGGATGGATGGATCCTCATACTGAACATTTAAAATCAACATGAACTGGATATTAGTCATTAAATCTGTTTAAACGGCACAGGAGTAAGAGATGTTTGTGGTGTTCGCTCCTCGTATGGAGTCTGATGAGCATGTCTTCATTTTGTTCGGTTTCAGAAAGAAAATAAAGATGGCAGTCAGACTCAGCACGCAGCTCGTAGCCGACATGCTGATGCTTTATCAAACATGATGTTCTCCATAAGAAACTTTGTTGGAAGGAGATGATCATTTTAACTTCGGCCGATGTGTTCATTAATATGAGGGCGCGTGTGGTGCTCGCAGTCCTGTTCATTCGCTCATCAGTAGCCGCTTGATACAATCAGGATCAAGATGGTTTGAATTAATCATTCGTTTATATCTTGACAAACAGAACCAACGATGTATGTCAGAAAATATCGTGCTGACAAAAATAACTGGAGGAGCAGCCAGAACTCGTCAAAAGTATCCAAGGGAGAGGACAGGATTAGGATAACTTTCACCTGGAATGGACAGGATTGATCAAACCTTCTGCGAGATCAGGCGGGATTAGTCAATATTTCTGCCGGAGTGGGCAGGATTCGTCAATCTTTTTACTGGAGCCGGTGGGATTGGTCTAACTTTCTTTGGGACCAGGTGAGATTGGTCAAAGGTTCTGTGAGTTAACATCATTGGTCAAATTTCCAGCTGAAATGGATGGGATTGGTCAAACCTGTGTGAGAAAAGTGGAGCTGGCTGAGCAAACAATCTGTGAGCACAGGCGAGACTGGGCCAACTTTCTGCTGGAGCAGACGAGATTAGTCAAAACGTCTTTGGGAGCAGACGGGATTGGTCAAACCTTGTGCTGAAACAGACAGGACTGGTCAAACTTTCTGCTGAAACGGACAGGATTGGTCAAACCTTGTGCTGAAACGGACAGGATTGGTCAAACTTTCTGCTGAAACGGACAGGATTGGTCAAACCTTGTGCTGAATACCACATTCATCAAACCCCAAGTCAAGTTAAGCTGAAACAGCTACATACAGAATGAAATCTTCACTATGAAAAATACAAAGTATTTCAAACCAACCTGTTGATTCATTTGACATTAGGCCTCTTCTCTAGTGACTTTTCAGACATGAACGTCAGTGTTGTTCACGTTCACATATCTTTTTCCAAAAACAAAACCAACCAAGGTACAAGGCTAAAGGTGGAGATGTTCTTCACAGGCCAACAAGTCAGAGTGGACACTAGCAGCATGCTAATGGCAGAGGCTCGCGAGACCATTCCGAATTAAAGGTTAGGAAGTGTTTATGTTTTCCTAAGAGAGCGAGTTAATTAATGTGGAGACTTTAGAGGGAGGAAGGAAAAAAAAAAACACGCTGTGTGTGATATATTTAGGTGTTTTGGGGGAATGTTAGCGAACAACTCCTCGGTGTTAGCGGCTAAACATTTCTCCCAACACGTCACTCAGGAGCTCGCGCACATTACTCCGGGGCTAGCACGCGCACTGACGGTTAGCCTGAGCCGGGCAGGAGGAGGAGGTTTGATTAGCCTAGCTACCGAGTGGGAACCCCGGGAGGGTTAAAGCCGGAGACCATTGTTGGAAATGAAAATGAAATGAGAGTCTCACCCTTCGAGAGGAAAGAAGGGGGAGGCTGACACCGCCTGGACTCCTGTTACTCCTCCTGGTTTCCACCCCGGTTTAAACCCTCATACACTCAAACAGGACACAAATCCCACTGGAACCTACATGTAGAGCAGTCTGGAGGGACCAGGAAAGCAGCCATATCCTGGTGTGCAGCTTTTATTTTCTCGCATTGTTCCTCCTCCATTGCTTGCTCGCGCAACATGATATACATATTTGTATTGTTTTATTCAACCTTCTTTTGCACAGCGTGTAGAGTTTATACACACACACACACACAATGATATGAAAGATATTCTGTGTATGAAACGAACACCTTCCTTCCTAGGCGTCCGAGCAGCTAAACACAGGGACTGCTCAGCCCCAAAAACAACAACAAATGTATACAAAATCACTTGAAAAGCTCGTCTTACCGCCTCAGAGGTCCAGTCCGACCGGTTTGGGGAGAACTTCAGCCCTGATTCTTGTCTCCCAGACGGACCGCTATGACTTACAAAGCCGTTAAAGGAGAAAATAAATCCTCTTTCCAACTAGTTATTCCTCCTCGTTCCTACCTCTGTATCTCTCGCTCTCTCTTGCGCGCGCGCGCCACCACTACACTACGAGCTCCGCGAGCCAGGGCGCTCCAGTGACGTCAGCACTCAAGATGCGCGCCCCCGTAGCCGGCCTCCACGGCGCCACGCGCGCTCCCGTGCGCATTCCACTCTCCACAAAGACTAGTCCGTATTATTCGAATGTAGATCCGGATCAATATTTCACGTGTCTTCTGAATGAAGTTATCTTTAGTTATGTTTAAGTAGAGGTTTATCTGTATTTATCTTCATTTAAGGGTTCTCAGCTTTCATGATATTTAGTTAGTTTTGTGGGGTTTTTTTTTTTTTTTTACGTTGCCTCTTGAGTTTTACAAGATTATTCCAAATCATTTCATATAATGGTATTATCCATCCATCCATCTTCTATACCGCTTATCCTACAGAGTCATGGCGAACCTGGAGCCTATCCTGGGGAGCATCGGGCACAAGGCAGGGTACACCCTGGACAGTGTGCCAGTCCATCACAGGGCATAATCATACACACATTCACACACACATGCATGTGTTTGGACTGGGGGAGGAAACCAGCGTACCCAGAGGAAACCTCCACAGCACTGGGATAACATGCAAACTCCACATACACAGGGAAGCGGCGGGAATAGAACCCTCAACCCTTGACGTGTGAGGTGAACGTGCTAACCACTAAGCCACTGTGCACCAAATAATGATATTATGTTATATTATCCATCCATCTTCAACCGCTTACTCCTTTTTCAGGGTCACGGGGGAACCTGGAGCCTATCCCAGGAGGCATATTATATTTTATGTTATTAGATTAGATTAGATTAGATATGGGGTGTCCAGTCTTATCCACAAAGGCCCGACGTGGGTGCAGATTTTTTCACTTCAACCAAGCAGGAACCACACCTGATTCCAACTGTTTAATCAGTTGATCTTGGCTTTCAATAGACACAGATGTGTCTTCTTTCCGGATAAGATTGGACAGCCCTGGATTAGATTATACACCAATCAGACGTAACATTAAAACCACTGACAGCTGACGTGAATAGCATTGATTACCTCCTCCTCATCAGCTCCCGTTGAGGGGTGGGATATATTTATTAGGCAGCAAGTGAACAGTCAGTTCTCGAAGTTGATGTGCTGGAAGCAGGAAAAATAG
Organism: Noturus placidus; assembly: GCA_022414735.1. Classification (NCBI taxonomy): domain Eukaryota; kingdom Metazoa; phylum Chordata; class Actinopteri; order Siluriformes; family Ictaluridae; genus Noturus; species Noturus placidus. The sequence goes on along the minus strand of JAFFST010003105.1, from coordinate 11,181 downwards.
GCAAGTGTAAGAATCTGAGAGACTTTGACAAGGGACAGATTGTGATGGCTAGATGACTGGGTCAGAGCGTCTCCAAACGTCAGGTCTTTTGGGGTGTTTCTGGTATGCAGTGATTAATACTTACAGTGGGGGAAATAAGTATTGAATGTGTCAACATTGCTTTCAGTAAATATATTTATAATGAGGCTATTCACATGAAAGTTTCACCAGACTTTAGTATTTGGACAACCATCCAAAACATACAGCAAAGGAAACTCTCAATTGGTTTCAGAGAAAATAAATCAAGGTGTTAGAATGGCCCAGTCAATCACCTGACTCGAATCCAGCTGAACAACTGAACAACAAGCTGAATAACTTTATTTATAAACTTTAATGTTGTGAATTCTTTATATTTCCAGATTTCTTGAGTTAATACTGATGTCTGGTGAAAATCGCATGTGAACAATCTCATTACAAAAATATTTACTGAAAAAAATGCTGAAATATTCATTTCCCCCGCTGTACACAAAGATAGATAGAGAGAAACTGAAAATTGAAACTGATACAGAGAGTGCGACTGAGCAAGAGACAGAGATAGATAGATAGATAGATTATCTCACAGAAGTACACCCCTCACATGTGTGTAAATATTTGATATCTTTTCATGTACAACACTGAAGAAATGACACTGTGCTACAATGTAAAGTAGTGAGTGTACAGCTTGTGTAAAAATGTAAATTTACTGTCCCCTCAAAATAACTCAACACACACATTAATGTCTAAACCACTGGCTACAAAAGTGAGTACACTCCTAAGTGAAAATGTCCAAATTGGGCCCAAAGTGTCAATATTTTATGTGAACACCATTATTTTCCAGCACTGCCTTAACCCTCTTGGGCATGGAGTTCACCAGAGCTTCACAGGTTCCACTGGAGTCCTCTTCCACTCCTCCATGATGACATCACTGAGCTGGTGGAGGTTGGAGGCCTTGTGCTCCTCCACCTTCCGTTTGAGGATGCCCCACAGATGCTCAATAGGGTTTAGGTCTGGAGACATGCTAGGCCAGTCCATCACCTTCACCCTCAGCTTCTTTAGCAAGGCAGTGGTGGTCTTGGAGGTGTGTTTGGGGTCGTTATCATGCTGGAACACTGCATATTGATCATGCTCTGCTTCAGTGTGTCACAGTACATGTTGGCATTCATGGTTCCCTCAATGAACTGTAGCTCCCCAGTGCCGGCAGCACTCATGCAGCCCCAGACCATGATACTCCCACCACCATGCTTGACTGTGAACAAAGAACCATCTTTCTAAAGAAAAATGGTTCTTTGTTTAGTTCTGGGTTTTTCAGAATTATTGAACCCTGTCAGCTAGGGATCCCCTCGGTTCAACACAAAACCCTTAATCAAAAGAAGAAAAAAAAAACTTCAAACCTGAAGGGTTTTAGATCGATCTGTTTATACCCAGAGTCAGTTGAAATGTATTGAAATTGTATTGTATGTGAAAAATTGTAAGCTCCTCCAAATATTGTGGTGTTTCCTTGATTTTGCGTTCATTTCTGCGATCCTGGAGGGACTGATGTATGCACATCAACACATCAACTTTACAGCCTAAGTAAGTATTATATTTAAACCTTGATTTAATTATTTTAGAAAGTCACCTTTTCACAATTTTTAACAGAAGAAGAAGCTATAAGAAGTTGCCTATTATTTAATGCTGTATATGTATGGATATAGAAATACATCTTTAAACCATTTTTTTTTTAAAAGGCAGAAATGTGATCAATGCCAATATTCATATAAATTAATCACTCCCTCACTATCATGTAGGCACTTTATCCTGGTCAGAGTCATGGAGGATCTGGAGGCTATCCCAGGAACACTGGGTGTGAGGAGGTGGGAATACACCCTAGATGGGACGCCAGACAATCACAGGGCATCATGCAAACACACGTTCACACACTCATTCATTATTAGGAGCGAATTTCTCTTCCATCCACCTACAGGTGTATTTTGAGAGGTAGGAGGAAACCGGAGAACCCAGAGGAAACCCATGAGCACACTGGGAGAATGCACTAAACTCCACAGAAAAATTAACCCCAGCTCAGGATCGAACCGTGGAGCTGTGAGGAGACAACGCTACCGACTTATAAATTAAGGAGGTGCAAAATAAAATTGTTAGAAAAGGTTAAAAGGTTAACAGGTATATGACTTCATAGGGTTAGTGAATGTGAATGACCACATGTTTGTGTGTGTGTGTGTGTGTGTGTGTGTGTGTGTAACCGAGACATGACAACGGGAATGCTGGAATAATGTGACCACAGTGACAGTGTACACTCCATACACAAACAAAAGCTTCAACACTGATATACTATATATTGCTCTATAAAACAGTAAAAGTGGTGACGGTGCATGCACACATATACACACTCACATATACACTCTCTCTCTCTCTCTCTCTCTCTCTCTCTCACGCTCTAAAAAAAACATTTGTGGGTTCTTTGGATAGTTCTCGGTTCTCAGCAATCTAAATGTCTCTACTTTTATATTGAAATTATGTTTATTATGAAACTCTCAGTTGTAGGCTTCACTTGAAGGATAACCAACAAACATTTACATTTATTCATTTAGCAGACACTTTTATCCAAAGCGACTTACAATTGAGAGCACACTCACACACCAATGGTAGCAGAGCTTCCATGCAAGGTGCTAACTTGCCATCGGGGGCAACTTAGGGTTCAGTGTCTTGCCCAAGGACACTTCGGCATGGGATCATCCGGGCCAGGATACGAACCACCAGCCTTATGATTAGTGGACCAGTGGACAACCTGCTCTACCGACTGAGCCACAGCCACCCAAACATGTAAAGGTTCTAGATGTAACCTTTTCCTCCCTACTAGTGCAATTATAAATGTACAAGGGACCTTGGAAGTGTCAGATGCCAGTACTCCCTGCTCAGCTATCGCACCATGGTCACATTTCAGAGCTTGTGATTGGATGATTCCGTTGGTTAGCTTTAATTCTGTATTATCACATGCCGTTATCGTGTTACAGTGGAAAACGCCCTGACTGAATCAAGTATTATCCGTCCGTCCATCCATTTTCCGCAACGCTTATCCTACGCAGAGGCTGGAAATTATCTCAGGAAACTCGGGGCACAAGGCAGGGGACACTCTGGACAGGGTTCCAACCCATCACAAGGCATGAGTCAACTATTATAAATTGTAAAATAGTTTTAGTTGTAGAAACACATAGATACACACACACACACACACACACACAGAAAAATCTTTTCAAATCATCTCACTGTTCATTCCTTTTTACTGATAAATGTATCACAAGCAGAATTTGTGTCTATTATACATATCATATTAGAAGAATATATTAGAAGAAGCCTTTATTCGTCACATGTACATTACAGCACAGCGAAAATATGAAGCCAGGGTCAGAGTTCAGGGTCAGACATGCACAGCGCCCCTGGAGCAGAGAAGGTTAAGGGCCGTGCTCAAGGGCCCAGCAGTGGTAGCTTGGCTTGAATCCTGACTTTCTGATCAGTAACTTGGAGCCTTAACAGTTGAGCCACCACTGCCCAAACACATTAACACCTTATCACATAAGATCACAGCACTTTATCTAGTAATAATAATAATAATAATAATAATAATAATAATAATAATAATACAGTGGAGTGTGACTTGCTTAGATTTTATGAAACTTACAAAGAAGAAAATGAGCACTTTTTTTGTTTTTTGGTAATAAAGTTAACGATGACATTACACTTAAAGCTGAATCATAAACTTGTCTGAATAGATTTCAGCACTGGAATGTTTTATTGTTTATTTTAAAAATAAACGAGCAAATTAATCAATGAAAATTCGAATGTTTAAAGTGATATGTTAAAACAAAAAATCGAAGAATTTTATAACGTTAAATACCTTATAAAGTTCCATCACTGCAAAGGTAATCAGTACTGAACATAGTATAATAAAGTGTTTTATTTATTATTATTATTATTATCCATCCATCCCTTACTCCTTTTCAGGGTCGCAGGGAACCTGGAGTCTATCCCAGGGAGCATCGGGCACAAGGCGGGGTACACCCTGGACAGAGTGCCAGTCCATCACAGGGCACAATCACATACACACTCATTCATACATTACGGGCACTTTAGACACGCCAATCAGCCCACCATCCATGTCTTTGGACTGGGGGAGGAAACCGGAGTACCCGGAGGAAACCCCCGACACACGGGAGAACATGCAAACTCCGCACACACATCATGGCCCTGGTGGGACTCGAACCCCGGACCCTGGAGGTGTGAGGCGGACGTGCTAACCACTAAACCACCGTGCGCCCATTATTATTATTATTATTATTATTATTATTATTATTATTATTGTTGTTGTTGTTGTTGTTGTTGTTGTTGTTGTTGTTGTTTTAAATGTCCCATACAGGTTTCCAGGATTCAATGATGATAGATGTCCTGCAACCAAACAACACACACAGCCCATTGTTTGTTATGGTGTAATAAAGTACATTTGTAATATTGTTACGTACAGAAATAAATATTAACCCATAATCTCAGGTTTCCGATCTCTAACCCTCCATTAAAGTTCACTGGTCAGGGTATAGACCAGTCTTCTGCACGCCAAACGCAGTGATAAAGATGTTGATGATGACGGTGAGGAACACTAGCACAGTTGCTATGTTATTCATTACGTCCAGTTTTCTTTGATTGGCGACGATATTGAGATCTTTACGTGCTGATAGGAGAGAGAAGAAGAAGAAGAAGAAGAAGAAGGAACAGTCGCAACGTATCCAAAAAGCTTGCGGTTTACAATTACATACATCTGTAACCTGAAAAGCAATAATGTTGCATTGCTCACCCATGAGAATGAAGAAACCCCCAGCAAGCACTTGGAAGAAGAGCGAGACTGTGATGAGAACAATCACAGTCAGGTAGTATTTAAACCCGTGGCCTTGTTCCAGCACGGCTTTCAGCTGAGAAGCGTTGGCCATGAGCAGAGCCACGTCCAGCATGCTTTCAGCCACCGTCTTCTTAGTGGCGTAGTGATTCATGTTGAAGAGCTACGAGAGAGGGAAATACCACATGACCACATTACCACAGTAGCAATAATGTAGAGAAGTCATTATTCCAGCATGTTCAATGCAAGCCAAGGGACAGCAAAAGTCTATCTCTCTATATATCCTACATTTTCACACAAAAGTTAAGGCACCCCTGACAGTTTGTGTATTTTGTTGATTTTTGGACAGACGTAAGTAATAAATATAACCTCAGCAGTAATCTATTTACAAAGAAAAATGACGTTTTCTGCTAATCTTAATGCACTTAATGTTATATTTCATTAACTTTAAAAAAATAATATCGAAAAATAACAATTTGGACAACCATCCAGAACTTCATTAAGTCATTAAGTCTTCATTGACTCGTTAGGACTCATTACTCAGGTTAAGAACTATCATTAGGAATTGTCACCTGATGACAATTCCAGAGCGTAATAAATTCTCTGACTCATGGATACAGCTGACTAAAGATCTGAAAATGATGAGAATTGATGCCTACAACGCTGAGGAAGGTTATAAATAGATATCAAAGTGCTTCCAGCTCACAGTTTCCACTGTCCGAAATGTCATTAAGAAATGGCAGTTCAGGAGAACTCTAGAAGCCAAGGCAGGATCTGAAAGACCAAGAAAGCACTCAGATCGAACTGTATGCTAGGCAGAAAGTCAAAGCAAAAAAGGCACTAAAGGCTTGCAGGACGATTCAGCTGACACAGGAGTGAGCAGTGGTGCACTGGTCTACTCTGCAGTGTTGCTTGTACAAACATGATCTGCATAGAAGGGTCATCAGAAGGAAATCTGACCTGTGACTTCATCACAGATGTCAACATCTGCGAGATAAGACAGACGCACTGAATCACTGAAGGTGTGTTTGGCTGGGGGAAAAATATTTAGTTGTAGCATATTGTGATGTTCCATGTATGCATTATCTTGAGCTAGCTAGCTACTGAACCTTCTAAGATACTGAAACCCCAAAAGCATTTGGATCATTTAGGTAGCCAACAAACCTTACTATTTGGCTGTGGCTCAGTCGGTCCACTAATCAACTAATCTTGGGTTGGTGGTTTGAATCCCGGCCCGGATGACTCCACATGCCGAAGTGTCCTTGGGCAAGACACTGAACCCTAAGTTGCCCCCAATGGCAAGCTAGCACCTTGCATGGCAGCTCTTCTACCATTGGTGAGTGTGTGTGTGAATAGGTGAATGAGACACAGTGTAAAGCGCTTTGGATAAAAGCGCTATATAAGTGTGCCATTTACCATTTATTTTTATTCTTTATGTTCTGTTCACTTGGTAAGTTAGCAGAATTGTTCAAACATTAATTCCTCAGATATAGAACATTTTTGGGTTACTTGTGTCAATTGTTTGTACTCTTTTTTTGTACTCCACTACTTCCACTTCATAAGAAACTATACAGAAACTGTGCTGAGCTTGGATTCAGTTCTCCAGAATGGAAAATAATTGCTTTTTCATTATCCACCAGCAGGGGGCAGCAAAAAACTGTGGAAAAGTAAACAACCCTGGAAATAACTAGAACTGTGAGGTGCATTTCTACCTGATGATTACAGAAGACAGAAGCATATTAGTTAAGATTAGTCTTTAGTCTTTTCCCCCCCAAGACAGTTAGGTGTGTTCAACATTGGGATGTTTTTTTCCCCACTTCTTGAGCTCACACCATCATTCCCACCCATGTTCATGAAGCTCCACCCCCAGGATCTTATATGACCCCTAGAGTCTCTTTTAAATGACTGACAGAAGGCGAATCCAGACACAAACAAGCATTCCAGACTAGAAAGCAGTTTTCCAAATGGGTTTCAACAGCAACTTTATAAAGTTTTGCCAAGGCTTCATCCAATATTTTTAATCATGTTTTACGTAACTTCCAGGTTATTTAGTAAAAGTAAGGAAAAAAAAAAAAAAATTCACCTATTGCACCTTTAATATTTCAAAGTCATAAGAATAATTATGTAATTATGTCATTTCTAGGTCCACTCTGTAGTTATCAGTTTGTAGACCCACATCATTCCATAGCATCATTCCAAATAAACTGACATGTCCATAATTAAACCACGAACACATTGACTTTTTAATTCACACTTTTTGTTCATATCTTCGAGTATTTCATGATTTCTTTAGTTTAATTATGCTAAATTAATTTGCACTTGAAACTGTAACCCATCAAAATATTAAAGATCCTCCTCCATATTTAACCGTGGACATGAGGTACTTTTCCATATGGCTATCTCTCTCTGTGTTCCAAAACAATCTCTGGTTTGGTTTCATCTGACCATAGAACCCGATCCCATCTGAAGGTCCAGTAGTGTCGGGTGAACTGAAGACGCTCGAGTTTGTTATTGGAAGAAAGTAGAGGCTTTTTTCTTGAAACCCTTCCAAACACCTTGTGGTAATGTAGGAGACTTCAGATTGTAGTTTTGGAGATGTTCTGACCCCAAGACACAACTAACTTCTGCAGTTCTCTAGCTGTGATCCTTGGAGATGTTTTATCCCCTCGACCTGTCCTCTTCACAGTGTGTTGAGACGATATAGACACACGTCCAGTTCCAGGTCGATTCATAACATTTCCAGTTGACTGTAACTTCATTATCGCCCTGATGGTGGAAATGGGCGTTTTCAATGCTTGTGCTATTTTATTATAGACACGCCCCATTTTGTGAAGCTCAACAACCTTTTGCTGCACATCACAGCTACTAAGGGAATTTAACCTGTGTGTTATTTCATATTTATACCCCTGTGAAACAGGAAGTCATGGTTGAACAATTTCCTCTTCCTGAAATTTTAAATATCTATGGGAATATATGGTAAATGGTAAATGGTAAATGGCGCACTTATATAGCGCTTTTATCCAAAGTGCTTTATACTGTGTCACATTCACCCATTCATACACACACACACACACACACACACCAATGGTAGCAGAGCTGCCATGCAAGGCGCTAACTTGCCATCGGAGGCAACTTAGGGTTCAGTGTCTTGCCCAAGGACACTTCGGCATGGGATCACCCAGTTTTTCTCATATGAATTCATAGGGGTGCCAATAATTGTTGCACACCTATATTTTTTTTACAGATTAATTGTTTGATATCCATGAGACCAGGGTATTTTTGTGAATTATTTTTTTTTATTTAACAAAAGATCAAAAGGTTAAACAATAAAGACAATTTTTACAGCCTTCTTTGCTCATATTTACCAAGTGTGCCAATATTATTGTAGGACACTGTACACAATAAGAGTCAAAAACGACACATTAAAAGACACAGTGGTCAATCTTGGGTTTTTTCTCTGTCCGTCACCATGGCAGAGTAAAATACTCAATTTAACAGTGATCTATTGAAGCAAGCGTGTATGACTGGAATTGAATGAATGAAAGGTTCACAGCTCCAGGGTCTCTGGTTCCATCCTGATCCCGATTCTCAGGTTACTTGCGTATGTGGAGGTTTGCACCTTCTTCCTGTTTCTGTGTGAGTTTCATCCAGGTTCTCCAGTTTTCTCCCACCTCCTAACGACATGCCAGTTTGTAGATTGGCTGCTGTAAACTCAGATTTATTTGTATATGTCATATCACAGCAAACCAGTGACTACATTTCCCATCCTGCACTGTGGCCT